>JAODAL010024946.1:0-59575 GCA_025379985.1 Phyllomedusa bahiana
TTTTAGTTATGTGGAGAGGTTAAAAGAATTAACTTTTTTAGTGTTAAAACAGAGCCTCAGGGGGACATGATTTTTTTATTATTATTATTTTTAAATTATTTTTATTTATTTAGAGCGCCTTTAATTCCAGGGGCGTGTACATTTAAGGGATTACATACAAAACAAATATTGAACAAATACAAGGGTGACAAAAATGACTAGTAACTGAAACAGAGAGGAAAAGAGGACCTCCCCGCGAGGGCTTACAATCTACCAAGGAAGAAGGGAGAGACAGAAGGTGTGGGGCAGACATGCTTGCGGGCCGGTGTAGTGGTAGTGGGGTTAATGGGGGTTGTAGGCTATCTGAAGAGATGGGTTTTTCAGGTTGCTTTTGAAACTGGAGAAAGTTGGTGAGAGTCTGATGTTTTGGGTTAATGAGTTCCAGAGTGTGGGTGAAGCACGGAGAAGTCTTGGAGACGGTATGTGAGGAGCTGATGAGAGGGGAGCAGAGGAGAAGGTCCTGTGAGGATCAAAGATTGCATGAGGGGAGGTATCTGGAAATTAGGGCAGAGATGTAGGAGGGGGAGGTTATGGAGAGCCTTGTAGGTCAGGGTTAGTAATTGAACTGAATTCGTTGGGCAATGGGAAGCCAGTGAAGGGATTGGCAGAGGGGAGAGGCAGAGGAGTAGCGAGGAGAGAGGTGAATCAGACGGGCAGCAGAGTTTAGGATGGATTGGAGGGGAGCGAGGGGGCTAACTGGGAGGCGACAGAGAAGGATGTTGCAGTAGTCAAGGCGGGAGATGACGAGGGCTGGACTAGCTTTTTAGTAGTGTCAGAGGTTGAGGAATGGGCGGATGCGGGGAAATATTTTTCAGGTGGAGGCGGCAGGCAGAGGTGAGGGCTTGGATGTGTGGGTTTGAAGGATAAAGAGGAGTCAAAGGTTACCCAAGGCAGCGGACTTGTGGAGCTGGTGAGAGGGTGTGGCCCATTAACAGTGATAGAGAGATCAAGTGGAGGGTAAGAGGGACGGTGGGAAAAATGATGAATTCTGTTTTTACTACATTTAGTTTTAAGCGACGGGAGGAGAAGATATAATATATAAGTGGTCCCTACAAAAAGGGATGGAGAAAAACATTTCATGTAAAAACCCCCTCAAAAAACAAGGGTACATTCCCTTCGGCTGGAGAAAAAAGGATTCAATCTCCAGAGGAGAAAAGTGCTCTTCACTATGAGAACTGTAAATCTGAAAAAGCCTGCTTGAGGAGCTGGTCACAGCAGGAACAGTTGAGAGTTTCAAGAAAGGTTTAGATATCTATCTGAAACTAAAAAATGTTAATACGTATATAGTGTGGCAGAGTGACAAAGAGTGGTTGCCTGTTTCTGCCACTAGGTGGAGTCGTCCTGGTAGAGACGTCTCACCAAGAGCCGACTCTTGGTGGGGGGAGCCAAGGGTTATCTGTCAGCAACACTAGGTTGCTGACAGCTGTATGTAGCATGGCTGATATCCAGCCATTATGGGTTGGCTTCCCGAACAGCTGCAGATGGGTGGGTGGCTGTTCCCGCGTCCCAGGTCTCCAGGTTCCATGTCTGGTGTTGGGCCAGTCCCGGGATGGTTATAAAAAGCCTATCTCTTCAAGTGATCGTGGGGCGTGGTCTGCCATCTGCAGTTTAGAGTGGCAATGGAGCTTGCAGGAGGCTCTGGCCCACGAGGCTTAGGGAAAGCCGGAACCCAGTAGGAGACTGGGTGAAATATAAGTGGCGGGTGTTGTGATGCTGGACAGTAGGTCCAACGCATGTTAGAGAGGGTTCTCTACTTCAGTTTAGGTAGTGGCTAGATGGCCGAGGTTTTGTTTGTTTATTGTGTATCTATATCCTGAGCCTCAATAAAGCTGGCTGAGGCCAGGTGTAAACTGAAGCCTTGTGTCTAAGTGCCGATTCGCTTACCAAAGTGGCGATCAAGGAGCCAAGTACCCCCCAGGACGGTCCAGGAGGGCGTCCAAGCGTGAGTGAGGCGCTACAGTAGCTATATAAAATTCTAGATCCAGTCTGATGGCAACTCTGTGATCAGAAATGAAATCTTCCTTAGAGCAGATTGGTTCTTGCCTTATGGGTTTCAAAGCATTCATCAGTAGGGAAACTAGGCTTAAAAAAACTCTTTATCACCCTCCCTCCACCCACATTATCTTCACCCTTAATGGAACATGAACTTGATGGACATATGTCTTTTTTCAACTGCACTAACTATGTAACTATGTAGCTATGTGTTGTTTATCTGAGGTCGTATCTACTTGTGGATAGAGTGTCATTTTGTCATTTCTCCCCATAGCAACCAATCACATGTATGTTGCTTCAATGAAGTCCTATCATATACATCAGTGTTCATAGAGCCTATCTGTGCTATAGATTATAAGCACAACTAAGTTAAATATTTACCGATAAAGTTCAATAAATATAATCAAATCAATAATCTTTTCGTTTTTCAAAGAAGCATACACCAAGACGAGGCATAATGTTTTATTTAGAGTATCGGATCTTTGCCAACATGAGGCTACAAAAAAAAGGAAAAACTTCCATAAACTTGCTGACCTTTGCTTACAAATGTATCTCTGAATATCAAAGCAGTTGGGCCAAGTCCAAAATTGCCCAAGTGCTTCACCGTTCTGCTAGGCTTACATTCAATACATGCAATGACATTTTTCTTGCTGGCACACTTTCTTGCCACCTGCTACAAATTGAACAAAAATTGAATGTATGCAGTAGGAAGGGATTAAGAGACACTGAAAAGAGAACAGAAACAATGAAATAAGCACCAGTTCTTGGAAAAAAATATAAATTTAGTCATCCTAGGACACACTGTGCATGTTGAACCCTTTATAATCTTTCCAGTGCCCAGCAGGACACTAAGTTCTATGCAAATAAGTTATACAAGAGACACCAGAAGAAAAACACGTGGAGATCTATTTCAGGTTGGTAGCATTCTCTCCACCTGGATGAAGTGGAACTTGGATTTTTTACAAATACATTTAAAATTACATTTACAAAATGTCCTTGCATTTAGAAGAAACTATTTGGTAAATGACAACTCAAAATATTTCCATCCTTTAAATCTGCCCTTGACACTTGCTAACCCCTTTCTGTTAGAGGGAACTGAAGTAATCAGTTGTTGTTGTGCAGTAGATTCAGGAAGGGCCTGTTTAGACTAATCTGAATTTTGCCAACAATGGTTGGGAAAAATAAAGCGTATGATTCATCGATAGCATACACTTGCTTTCTCCCATCTAAAAAAAGGCTGGTGATTGGTCGCACAATTTTCCCACTATGGCAGGTAAGAGTCTGATCAGGCCAAACTGGTCATAACTGGATCCGAAGCCCATCACTAGTTATGACTTCCTAAACTTCAATCAAACTACTAATATATTTAATATACCTTGGGCCAAGGTACAATAAAATATCACAAAAGAATCCTAACAAATCCCTAGAAAAACCCTATAGACTAAACCACATCTGCCAAAAGCAAAGTGGGGCTACAGCCCCGATAAGGGCAACCTCACATAGGAACCTGGACTACACTGCTCTGGTAAATCCCTAAAATAATCCACAACAAACATAAAGATGAAGGCCATACATAATCTCTGTACTCAAAAAACAGTTCCCTGATGAACCCATGCACTTTATGGGGGAAGCGCATTGGGACTTTCTGAAAAAACATATGGGAATCTGTTGTATCTGCATCTTTGTAAACTAATATGATGTTTATTGTGTTCACCATATGTCTGACTGTATAATAATTTTCTCTCTGGCAATGCCCTATATTTATACTGTGAACAAGGGCGCCTCGTGCACGCTCGAAATGTGTCGGAAGTTTGTACCCTAGCTGTACCCTCCTATATGTATTCACAATAAAACAATGGCTTAAGTTTTATCCTACGCTGGATCCACCGCTCTTTTTGGTATTCGCTATATTTATACTCATCTGATTTGAGAAGTGAATTTTGAGGTAGTGATTAATATCTTCTATCCTTTTTGATGGGATACGTCCTTTAGGCCTGATAACACATATTTGGTTCTTTCACCTGTTTTTTGAGAATAGGGATTATGTATTACCTTCCTCTAGATGTTTGTTGTGGATTATTTTAGGGATTTACTGGGGCTATGTAGTTCAGGTTCCTGTGTGGGGTTGCCCTTATCGAGGCGGTAGCCCCACTTTGCTTTAGGCAGTAGTGGTTTAGGCTGTAGGGTTTTTCTAGGGATTTTTTAGGATTATTTTGGTCCATTTAACCATTTTCCTATCCTCTCTCAAGTAGGATTTAAAAAAATGGCGTTCCAATTTTATGTCAAGTGCCATTTGACATTTTACCGCAGTTGCAGTATGGGCTCCTATGTCACTCAGTATGTGACACAACTGGTAGCCAGCATGTCTTGCTGCCTGCTTTTTTTTTATATTTGGTAGACAGACATGGATTGCTATAAATATTCTTTGGAGTTCCATTGTTTAGCAGACGTTTAGCATAACAGTTCAATACTGTAGATCGAGCCAACCATCTTTTTACATCATACAGCTTAGCCAGAAAAAGTCTGAAATGGTGGAGAAAAATGTTTTACTGACTACTTGAAGTTTGTGTAGTAAACAGTTATGTACTGTATAACATGCACAAACAACATAACAATGAACCAACTATGGAAAATCTGCAGTACTACAAGAAACTCATCATGTCGGTTGTGCCAGTTTCCAAATTCCTGTTTAACCCGGAAAAATGACTCCTGACATCAGACAGATTTAGATTCCTTCTTTTTTTTATTTTAGTTCACAAACACAGATTTTTATACAGGTGCTCAGAGGCGGGGTAACAGTAACAGAATCATCATTACTTCACATTCCAAGTAGAAAAATCATTGGCTTCATTTATTCATAACAAAGTACTATTAGTTACCCTTTAATAAAGAAACTTCTTTAATAATCAAACGTCTTATTGGTAGGTGGTGACCTTTTAACAATTGTTTTGCTACACATCATTGGATGTTCATATTTGGTCATTTCTAGACATTTGCTTATATCTAATATAATTGTTTACTGTTCTTTTGAATGCTAGGAAAAGCAGGCTGTTCCATTAAGTGGGTCTTTTTACATTTGTTTTGGTTACTAACTAGCAAGAGTGACATCTTATCAAACTAGAAGAATTTTATAGTTCACATTTTTGATCAAAACTGCTTAAGCCCACCTACCAATCAGCAAGGAGACCTCAAAATAGGTGAGAACCTACACTAACGTTACCTCTGTAATGGCCTGTTCAGACCTCCACATTTCAAGGAGTGAAGGCTCCAGCTACAAAGTACTTTGCATTGATTTAAAAACCTGTGCAGGTGGCAGAGTGCAAAGAACCAAAGAGGGGGCAGCCACTCCCCCATATGAACAGTCTAGAAACTTTATTTGGTCTGCACATCCGAAAAACTTTTTTGAAAAAAATGAGCATAGGTTCAGACTGGTGTAGCAGTAATATACAAACACAATCCAATATCAGCAGCATGCTATTAACTAAAAGAACTGTAGTGAACTCGCCCTCTGTACTCACCACACCACATTCCTGTTCCATCCACGTCCTCTGTCGTGCCCTAGAAAAAGCATTATTTAAGTGTGTTCTTGCCTTGCCTTGTATCCGACCTCTTGCTACGTTTCTCGACTCCGAACCTCTGCCGCCTGCCCTGACCTTACTGCCTGCCCATGACTATGATTCTTGGCTTACGATTCTGTACCTCGCTGCACCTCGCAAGCCCGCGGCATCAGAGGTAGCAACCTGGTAGATTGCTGCCGCAGCAAGTCCATCCCGCTTTGCGGCGGGCTCTGGTGACCTACTTAGACTCCGCTCCCTGGCGTGGTTGTTGCCCCAGTGGATCCCTTACCCAGCCGTTACTATTAGTGTTGAGCAAAAAGAGGAAAAAAGAGGGGGCGCACAATAGTGTTATACTGTTATAACAAATTTAGGTATTGAACACAGTTGGATTCTCACCTTGGGGTGTTGCGCTTATAATATAGAGGCACAACACTCATATGGGCTTGCAGGGCAATTTATATACCGTAGCCCTTAGAACGGCAGCCGCAGGTCACTGATGCTCCACTCCGATGTCCAGTGGGAGAAAGACGCCAATGAAAAAGAAAAAATGGACCCGGCGCACGTGCAGGATAAAAAGCCCGAGCTAGAGGCTTTTACATTAAAAAAGTATTTATTCTTAAAAATGCAAGATTTTACTCTCACAAAATTAAAAACAAAACATACAGATTATACTTTACGCGTTTCGCGAGAGAGCCCTCGCTTCATCAGAAGTTTACATTTTATGGTGTTCAAACAGAATATATATAACGATACATGAGTTGCAATTGGATACACTTGTGTCTGCACCTGTGAAGTGCAGAGGCGGGGGTTCAGTAGTGTTACTGAAAGACATTGGAGAAGAATGTGTCTATCTGAGAGATCAAAGAAACCATTGGGCAAAAAAGATCAAGGGAAACATTGGATGAAAGATGTTTTTAAACAAGAGATAAAAGCATTGAAAAAAAAAAAAAAATAGGAAAAAATTCTTAAATGCGGGAAAGGAGAACAAAAAGGGGATCAATGTAAGTAGGGGATAACCCTGAAACATGATCTATTGTATTAGGGTTTTAATTATAAATAGATTTGGGCTTTTAGCTAGTCCCCGTGTGTAGATAAATCACGGGGGGTTTTATGACAATAAAAATATTTTAAAATTCTTATCTAAGGGTGCTGAAAATTAAAACCACGTGAACGGGGGGGGGATATATGGTGGGGCCAAAAGGGGGCCCCGCACAATTTTTAAAATAATAGGCCTAAAAAACCATTTTAAGGGGCCCAAAGACATTCAAATGTTTTAAGGGGAAAAAAATGATGGGTTTGCCCAAAGGGGGGAGATTGACTACCAATAAAAAAAGGGGTCGGGCTCCCTGTGATTTATGGGGCAGGGGGTAATTTTAAAGCAGCCAATGGTGGCCGGGTTTAAACCTTTAAAATTGGCTGCCTGAACTGCGGGAATTTTAAAATTTAGACCAATAAATTGGGGGGCTACTCCTCTTTTGGTGAAAATGCATAAGGAAAAAACTATTTAATTTAAAAAGAACTAAAAACACTGAATGGTCGTGTTTGGGTGGGTTTTTAAAAGGGCGGGAGATAGGTTAGCCCAATCACAAGGGAAAAAAACTTTCTCGGGTGAGGAAACACATAGAAAAATACATTTATTTGGAAGAACTAATCACAGTCGTGTTCCGGGGGATGAGTTTGGAAGGGGTTTGCAAGGTTAAAGGGGAAAATAAAACAAACCAAAAGGGCCCAGTTTCCCCTGACATTGGGGAAATGAATTATTCATTTTAAAAATGGGAAATTTTTTTGGGTATAAATGATAACTTTCTGATAAAATACCCGTTTAAACCCGGGGAAATTCAACAGTGTAATGCCCACAAAAAATAAAAAATAATATTTTAAATTTAAAAACCCTCACGGGGGTTGTTCCCAAAGGGAATAAAGGGCTAAATTTCAGAATAAAAAATTTTTTTGAAAAACGGACTTTTTTAAAGGGGGCACTTGCTAATAAAAAGGGAGAAACATTTCCTGGGGTAGTATAAACTGGGCCCAAAATATATATTTTTGGGATTTAAAAAGGGAAGATTTTTTGGGAAATTTCGAACAAAAGAATCATTTTTTCGCGCTAGTGTGATTCCCCAAACGCAGAGGAAACTATTTTTTTTAAAGAGTATTTAAATTTCCTCCTATAAATAAAATAATATATATATATAGAAGATAAATAGAAAATTGGGAAAAAGGGGAAACAAAAAAACCTAGAAACTACGTTCCCTAATGTTCACATGAGAATACAAAGGATAAAATTTAAAGGACGAGTAAAAAAAGGGAACAAGAAAAAAAAACCCCCACCAGGGCCCAGTTTACACTTTTAAGGGTTTAATAAAACAAAAGTGGATTTTTTTTAAAAAAAAAATAGCTCTATACCAAATCCTAATACATATGTGTGAACAATCAAAGCTATGTTTATATTTTTATACACAACTTTGTATATATATATATATAAAATTGAAATATAAATATATATTTAATAAAAAGGAACCCCAAATTAATTTTTTTTTCTTCTTTTAAAATTTCTGGACTAGTGTTGAAAGATTGCGTTGGCTTCGAGATCGACGATAGTCCCCCAAAAGTCCGGCCCCCTATCGTAAGGTTTTTCGATAGTGAAACATCGATTATCGCGATGACCATTAAAAAATCTTTTGGGAGAGCAAAAAAACCCCTTTATTATTACACCCAAAAAAAGGCTGGGGAAACTGAAATTAAAAATCCAAAAACAGTCAAATTGGGTCGTGCTACATCATAGGCAACACAACCCTTTGGTTAAAAAAAGTCAAAGAAAAAAAAATCCAAAAGACCATTTTACTATCCCCCGTCCCCTTTTAACCACAGCCTGCCCCTTTAAACCTGCATCACCCACCAAAATTTAAAAAGTGACAGAAGGCCTATGATTTTAACCAACCCTGTTTTCTTGAACTGGGCAAATTTAAAAATCCCTGCCCCGGAACGCAGCATGAGCCCCAAACATGCATGACCCCCACATTTTAAAAATCCGGGAAAAAGGAGTCTATCAACCACCCTTTTAGTTTTTTCACACTGGACATTGACTATACCTGTCCTGTCCACAGCATGAGCCCCAAACCTCAGTGACCCCACTTTAAAAAGTGCCGAAAAAGGAGTCCCTTTCAACCACACCATTTTAGTTTATCTGGAGATTGAATATACCTGTCCTGGGCATCACCTTGAGCCCCAAACCTGCATGACCCCCAACATTAAAAATGTCCCGGAAAATGGATACTTGAAACCACCATTTTAGTTGAGACTGGGACATTGACTATACTGTCTTGCCACAGCATGAGCCCCAAACTGCATGACCCCCACATTTAAAAAGTGCCGAAAAAGGAGTCTTTCAACCACCATTTTCTTGAACTGGACATTGACTATACCTGTCCTTGGCCACACAGCATGACCCAGGGCCGGAGTTACCGTGTGTGCGGTAAGCCCAGCCTTGGCGTCCGTCATCTAATAATACACGCAGGTTTAAAATAGCCCTGATGACCGCAGCAACGAAAAAATGTCGTGCTGAAAGCTGATGCGGAAAAGCGAATGTGTGAAAACTCCAGCCATCCCTCCTGTAACACAGTCATACCTGGGTAGCGCATGCCCCTCCGTAAGAGTGGTTTGGACCAATGGATTCTTTCACTTGGAAATACTGGTGGTTAAGCTCCTGTTACACCCAGGTGCCCCTTTATCTTGCATTCTTTTTCTCATTTTACTCAACGTTGCAGGAGAAATGGTCTCTGTACTGTTCTCTGTCCGTGCTACCATACTCCATGTCCTCTGACTAACCTACAGCTGTTCAAGTTTACCTTACCTCCCTTGTACAATTTCAGAGGAATTTGTTTTAACAGCTTAGTTTGTACATGCAGTTTTTTTAGTACTTTAATTCTAGAAAACACATTTTTAAAATAGGATGGAATCCACCATGTCTTTGTTTCCTCATTTTTTTCATTGTTATTAAATGGGTTGTCTCAATACAGGGATTATAGCTATGTAAAAGATCTTGCAAAAACAATCAATTTGCAATATGTGTCCATTAACAGTGTCCTACCTATTCCTGATTCCGTGACAGCACCATCACCCTTTGAGCCACTCCTTGACAAATTGAAGAACAAATGTCTGTTAGAAAACAACATTTTTTAGAATAGGACCTGTATATCGCTGTCATTTTCAAAGCAGCATGACCCAAAAATATAAAAATGGACTTCTCAGCCACTGTTAAAAATTGTGAGGAGAACTGCCACTTAGAAGCCACATTTCTGTTACAAAAGGACGCAAGATTATGCTGTATCTCACAGCTACATGACCCCAAAAAGTTATAAATATGACTTCTCAGCAGCCCTACTATAAAAATTTGTGTGAGGGAGAAATGCCGACTTAGAATCCACATATCATGTTCCAAAGGACCATAAGTATAGCGTATCTCACAGCAACATTGACCCAAAAAGTATAAATATACTTCTCAGCCACTATTTAAAAATTGTGATGATAGAAATCCACTTAGAAGCCACATTTCTGTTTCCAAAAGGACCAATAATTATAGCTGTATCTCACAGCAAAATACATGACCCCAAAAAATTATAAATATGACTTCTCAGCCACTATTTAAAAATTGTGGAGGGGAGAAATACCACTTAGAAGTCACATTTCTGTTCCAAAGGACCATGATTATAGCTGTACTCACAGCAACATGACCTCAAAACCATTGACAATGCGAAAACTTCTTAAAGATAAAGTGAGTAAATGGAATACGGTGTTTGTCATGAAACCTTGCTGTCTTTTACAGTCTCCTCACAGCAAAACCAGCAAAATGAACTGTTGGGAAAAGAGAATAAAAATTGCAGTAAGAAATGATCATTTTAAAAAAAAGTTTTCAAGAGGACCATTTCTGTTTGAAAAAGGAATGTGAAGTAGACCGGCAACTAATCGTGACCTCGGCAATTGGGCCACAACATCATCAGAGATCCATGCCTGATTCATCTTGATGAAAGTCAAATGATCCACATTATCTGTGGAAAGCCGGATGCGTTTGTCTGTAACGTCCTCCAGCTGTGCTGAAGGTCCGCTCAGATATGACGCTGGCTGCTGAGCAGACAACACCTCTATGGCGTGGAGAGCCAGCTCGGGCCATTCGTCCATTTTGGATACCCAGAAGTCTATTGGGTCCGGAACACATACAAAAACATCGGTGTTGAGACGCAGATAGTCGTGCACCATGATCTTAAGCTGGTCTCTGTGTGTTGGATGTGTGCCCTGCATTGCATGCGTTGGTGAGGTGGTAAACAAAGATTGCCAGAGGTCACCCATTAGGCCTTCTGCCACCTTGCCTGCTGCCTGCCGCTACGGCTATTTGGGCACTCTACTGCTGTCACGTCGCTGATGTTTGTTCCACCGTGACATTTGGGAACTGAAGCAGACGCAACAGATGTCTCCAGTTGATCAATCAGCAAGGTCTCCATTTCCTGCATTTACTCTCTATTTGGGTGGGTGGAAGGAAAGTGCTGAGTTTTGTTTTGTACCGGGGATCCAGGAGGGTGGCCACCCAGTAACTGTTGTTCATTTGATGGCCTTAATGCGAGGATCATGTTGGAGGAAATGGAGAAATCCAAGCACTCATGGTGAGAGATGGAGCCTTGATTTCCCAAGCCTCTGGGTCGAGGGGCACTAGCAAACTGATCTTCCTCATCTTCCTCCTCCACCTCAAATTCGCGCCAACCTCTTTCCAAGGCAGGGACGTCGGTGACATCGGTGTCTAGGAATACCTCCTCCTCCTCCTCTCCTTCCTCCGCGCCCACAGCTTCAACACAGCCCTGACTTGCCTGAGATGATGCACCCTGAGAGCTGATGCGCCACCTTGCACTAGCTCTGGACCCCGAACCACTGCCTAATGAAGACCGATGAAATTTTTAAACTGTCGGGCCTTGTGGATTTGACGGAGAGAAAGGCTCCGTGTCCGCATCTGTGTCCGTCTCCTCCTCCGTCGCTGGCGGGAACCTGATGTTTCAGAGTGTCCAACGATCGTTCCAGAACTAAGATCACCACAATGCTCATGCTGACAAGGGCATTGTCCGCACTGACCATTTTGGTGGCTTCTTCAAAACTGGCAAGGATGGTGCAGAGCTCTTTCACCTGCCTCCACTCTCGTGGTTCAACACCCCGAGGTCCGCACCGCTGCTTGTCAGGCCATGTGTCACTTCGTACTGCGTAATGGCATTGCGCTGCTGCCACAATCGCTGGAGCATGTGGAGGGTGGAAAATTCCAGCGTGTTGCCACGTCAACAATGAGAAAGGTTTGAACGGGGAGGCCGAGCTGACGCTGCAACGCAGCCAGGCGGGACGAAGCAGGGTGCGAACGGCGGAAGTGCGAACTCAGACCTCGAGCCTTCAGCAGGCAGTCCAGACCCGGGTAGCTCTTTAGAAATTTCTGGACGACAAGGTTCATGACTTTTGCCAGGCAAGGGATTGCTCCAGCCTACCGATCTTAAGGGCGGCCAGCAATTTCGCCCGTTATCGCACACCCACCTTGCCTGGCACAAGGGTTCTTGTCACCCAGCCAGCGCTCGGTCTCCGTTGCGTAGAGCCGTCCACAGCTCCTGACCTGTGTGTGGACGGTCCCCCAAGGCAGATTAATTTCAACACGGCCTGGTTTTCTCTGGGCACGTGATGCCACCAGAGGACCTTGGGGGAAAGAGCCCTGCACCATCCCTGCGTTTTGAAGAGCGTTTCGCCGAGCCTGAGAGCCACCGTCACCCCCAGAGACATCCACCCAGCTCACCCAGTGAGCTGTCACAGAGATATAGCGGCCTTGGCCGTGCTTACTAGTCCATGTGTCGGGGTGAGATGGACTTTCCGGACACAGATGCAGACAACGCCTTGAAATTTAGATGACACTTGGCTGGCCAGGGCAGAGACGGCTTTTCTGGAAAACAAATGCCTGCTCGGCATCTGGTATTGGGGCAGGGGAGGGCCATGACGTGCGGAACCCATCTGTGTCCACCAGACGGAAAGGCAACAATTTCCAAGTGCCAAAAACCTGGCAAATAGCCGACATTCAGGCTTTTGGCTTTGGTATGGTTTGGGTTAAAGGTATTCTTCTGCGTCCCAAACCTGGAAGACAGAATACTGGCTGCTAGACTGGCCGCAGTACGGCGTGCAGTCGTCAAACTGCGGAAGGAGAAGGGGTAGATGGGTCTTCTGGTGGTGCTGGGTTACGAGTGGCGACGTGAGGCTGGAAGGCGGAGGCGATCCCTGATCATTGACTCGAGAGACATGGGCAGCGAGGAACGCTTTGTGTTGTGCAGAGGAAGAGGTGGAGACAGAGGGTGGTGACAGATGGTTGGAAGCCCGGCGTCCGGTCTGGTCTGTTTTTTAGGCCAAGTTGTTTGCCTCATTTCAACTCATGCATTCGCTTGCATGTACTAGACATGTTGGTGGAGGTTAAACACCTAGAGAATCTTGCCTCTACTTATGCGTTGTATACGGCAAAGCGGCATATGACATCGCTGTATGAATCAAGCTTGCTCAAAGAAGGGCTACAGGCTTGAGAAGGTCCTGGACCTTTTGACGGCGATAAGCCGAGATCGGGGGTTTCCCCGCTGACCCGTGGCTGGCGGAATCATATCACGGTACTTCTGCGACCACCTCTCCCGTTTTGAGGCGGGACCACCGTACTGACACTACTCCCACCGTCTTCCTCCTCGTCCAGTGATGAAGCGCTCGCAACAAATTCAGGCGGCAAAGACCACGTGGATCCGCATTATCGTCATCACATCATCATCAAACACAGGTTACTGGTCGTCCTGACTTACCTGCGATACCAGAAGCAGCGGGCTACAAGCAAGGGGCACTGCAAGGGCGTTTGCGACCACTGGCCGGCGATTTTTTGACAATTGACCGGCTTCTCTTATCCTCCTCTTGATGGGCAATCAGTAACTGGGCGTCAGAGCAGATAAAATCATCCTCTTTGGCCCTCTTGGATCTTTTAAACATGCCTTCCTGACCCCAACCGCATTTTGTCATCAAGAGGTCTTCAGAAAATGGATATATCCACAGTGTGCGTAACACGAGTTTGACATTTTGGCTGCCTTTGCTTGCATGTTTGATGGATGATGATGAGCTGATGACGACATTTTGTAGGCCTGGTGACTAGGAGGACGAGAGGTAAGACTGCTGGATGCAGTTTCATTAACACTGAAGAACAGACTGGCGATGATGTTCTTACTGAGAATTCACAGGGCCCTGACCCAGCGATGACCAGGCCTGACTCCTGCAACTGATGATCCGTCTGGCATGCGTGTTTGTCGCCAGCACTGAAGAGAGCACCCTCACTCGTACCTCTACCCCATGTCCTACGCGCCCTCTTTGCTCGCTTACCACCTGAATTGTCCTCCAAGATCAAAAAGATAAAAATTTTTGAGAAGTTTTGGAAAGAGTTTTGGAAAGTCCTCTTATAAAAGACAAGCTATTCTCAAATCCCTAAAATCAAAACAAAATTGCCTGGATTGAAATTTACGTGCAAGGTCCAACTATCAACAATGCTTGTACTAACCAAAAGGGAAAAAACACGTATCTGAAATGTATACGGATAATAAACTGTTATTTTTTTGCACCTAAAAATACACCTGGCGGACGACAAAATTGCTGGTTTCAATTAAGTGCAAGGTGCCTTATTAATAAAGCAGGAGGACCTGCGCCAAATTGAAAAAACACTATCCTGAAAATGTATACGGATAAATAAACGGTATTTTTTGCAACCTAAAAATCCACCTGCGGTGAACGACAAAAATGCTGGATTCCAAAATTTAATTTCAAGTGCCTGTAATGGAATAAAGCTAGGACTGCGCCAAATTGAAAAAAACACCTATCTCGAAATGTATACGGATAATAAACGGTATTTTTTGCATCCTGAAAATACACCTGCGGTGACGACAAAATTGCTGAATCAAATTTAAGTGCATCGGTACCTCTATCAACAAAAGCTGGACTGGCGCCAATTGAAAAAAGACCCTATCTGAAATGTATACGATAATAAACGGTATTTTTGCACCTAAAAATACACCTTGGTGAAGACCAAAATTTGCTGGATTCAAATTTAAGTGCCGAGGTACCTCTATCAATCAAAGCTGGACTGGCGCTCAAATTGAAAAAAACACCATCTTAAAATGTATACGGAGAAAAACGGTATTTTTTGGACACCTAAAAATTCACCACAGGAACAAAATTTGCTGGATTCAAATTTAAGTGCAAAGGTACCTCTACAACAATGGCTGGAGTGCGCCAAATTGGAAAAAAACACCTATCTGAAATGTATAACGATAGATAAACGTATTTTATTGCACCTAAAAATACACTCGCTGCGGTGACGACAAGTTGCTGGATTCAAATTTAAGTGGCAAGGTACCTCTATCAACAAAGCTGGACTCTGCGCCAAATTGAAAAAAACACCTATCTGAAATTGATACGATAATAAACGGTATTATTTTTGTCACCTAAAAACACCGCTGCGGTGACGAAGACAAGATTGATCGATTCAAAATTTAAGTGCAAGGATACCAGTTCGTATCAACAAAGCTGACTGCGCCAAATTGCAAAAAACAGCTATCTGAGAATGTATACGATAATAACGGTATTTTTTTGCACTAAAAATACACCTGCGGTGGATGACAAAATTGCTGGGTATTCCAAATTTAGTGCTAGGTACCTTCTTAGCAACAAAGCTGGACTGCGCCAAATTGAAAAAAAAACACCTATCTGAAATTTATAACGATTGATAAACAGGTAATTTTTTTGCACCTAAAAATACACCTTGCGGGTGACGACAAAATTACTGATTTAAAAATTTAAGTGCAAGGTACCTTCTATCAACATATGCTGTACTGCGCCAAAATTGAAAAAAAACACCTATCATGAAATATATAACGGATAATAAACGTGTTAATTTTTGCACCTAAAATACACCTGCGGTGATGACAAAATTGCTTGGATTCAAATTTAAGCTGCAGAGAACCTCTATCACAAAGCTGGACAGGCGCCAAATTTGAAAAAAACACCTATCTGAAATGTATAACGGTTAATAATCGGTATTTTTTGCAGCCTAAAAATAACACCTACGTGAGGACAAAATTCTGATTTTCAAATTTAAGTGCAAGGTACCTTCTATCAACAACTATGCTGACCTGCCGCCAAATTGAAAAAAGACACCTAGTCTGAAAATGTACGGATAAAATAAACGGTATTTTTGCAACCTAAAAATACACCTGCGGTGACAAACAAAAATTGCTGGAAGTCAAATTTAATTGCAAGGGCCTGTATGAAATTAGCTGTACTGCGCCAAATTGGAAAAAACACCTATCGAAATTATACGGATAATAAACGGTATATTTTTTGCACCTAAAAATACACCTGCGTGACTACAAATTGCTTGGGATTCAAATTTAAGTGCAAGGTACCCTTATATCAACAAAGCTGACTGCGCCAAAATGAAAAAAAAACACCGTATCTGAAATAAATAACGGATAATCAACGGGTATTTTTTGCACCAAAAAATCTACCTGCGGTGACGAAAAATTGCTGGAAAAGATTAAAGTGGCAATTACCTCTATCACAAAGCTGGACTGCGCGCGAAATTGCAAAAAACCTATCTGAAAATGTATACGGATAATAAACGTATTTATTTGCACCTAAAAATACACCTGCCGTGACGACAAAATTGCTGGATTCAAATTTAAGTGCAAAGGTAGCCTTCTATCAACAAAGCTGGACTGCGCCAAGTTGAAAAAACCACTGTCTGAAATGTATACTGATGAATTAACGGTATTTTTTGCACCTAGAAAAATTCCCAGCGGTGACACCAAATGGGGGGGGGGGGGGGGGGCAGGATTCAACTTTAAGTGCAAGGTTAACCTCTATCAACAAAGCAGAGTGAACAAAAGTGAAAAAAACAGCTATCTGGAATGTATAGAAACGAAAATAAACGGAATTTTTTTGCACCTAAAAATACACCTGCGGTGACGAGACAAAATAGCTGATTCAAATTTAAGTGCAAGGTACCTTCTAATCAACAAAGCTTGACTGCGCAAATTGAAAAAAACACCTATCTTGAAATATATACGGATAATAAAAACGGTATTTTTGTGAACCTAAAAATACAGGCCTAGCGGTGACAACGAAAGATGTCTGGATTTAAATTTAAGTGCAAGGTATACCTCTATCAACAAAGCTGGAATGCGCAAATAAAAAAACACCTATCTGAAATGTATCGATTAATAAACTGTATTTTCTGCACGCTAAAAATACAACCTGCGGTGACGTCGGAAAATTGCTTGGATTCAAAAATTAAGTGCAAGTTAACCTCTATCAGACAAAGCTGGACTGCTCCAAATTGAAAAAAACACGTATCTGAGAATGTATACATATAAAAAACTGTAGGTTTTTTGCACCTAAAAAATACACCTGCGTGACTACAAAATGCTGTGATTCAAATTTAAGCTGCAAGGTTACCTCCCTATCAACAAAGCTTGAGTGACCAAAATTGAAAAAAACAGCTATCTGGTGAAATGTATAAAGCGGATAATAAACGGTATTTTTGCACCTAAAAATACACCTGCGGTGACGAAAAAATTGCTGGAATAAAATTAAAGTGCAAGAGTACCATCTAACAACAAAGCTGACTGCGCCAAATAATTGAAAATAACACCTATCTGAAATGTATACGATAAAAAATGGAAATTTTGCACCCCCTAAAACCAAAATAAAAAACACCAGCGGTTGACGGACAAATATAGCTATGGTCATCCAATTTAAGAGCAAGGAACCTCTTACAACCAAAGCTGGACCAGCGCAAATATAGAAAAAACACACCAAAATAACAAGGTATACCGTATAATAAACGGTATTTTATTTTGGCACCTAAAAAATACACCTGAGGTGACAACATAAATTGCTGGAATCAAATTTAAAACATGCAAGGTACCGTCTATCAGCAAAGCTTGAGTGACCAAAAGTGAAAAATACATCTATCTGAATGTATACGGATAAATAAACGGTATTTAATTGTACCAAAAAATACACCTAGCAGTTGACGACTAAAATGCTATATTTCAAATTGTAATAGATTGCAAGGTGCCATGTATGAATAAAACTGGACTGCCAAATATAAAAAAACACCTTTCTGAAATGTACTACGGGAAAATAAACAGGTATTTTTTTGCACCCTAAAAGATACACCTGCGGTGTGACGACCAGATTGGCTTTGGAATCAAATTTAAGTGCAAGGAACCTCTTATCAAACAAAGCTGGACTGCTCCAAATTTAAAAAAAACACCTATCCAGAAATGTATATCTACGGATAAATAAACGGTATTTTTGCACCTAAAAATACACCTGGCGGTGACGACAAAGAATGCTGGATTACACATATTAAGTGCAAGGTATCTCTATCAACAAAGCTTGAGTGACCAAAAGTGAAAAAAACAGCTATCTGGAATGATACGATAATAAAAGTGGGGGGTTTTGCACCTAAAAAAAATAGACCAGCAGTTACTAGAAAAGATCTTATCCTAATATAAGTTCATGGCTGCCCAACATCCAAGTAATATCTCAACAAAAACGTTAATAAAAAGTATTGCAATGCAATGTCTACACTAAGTCTGGATGCACAAATCCAGTATCCTTCAAAACCCTGTCTGTCTGTCTGTGTTCGCCCGCGGGCCCCCCCCCCCCCCCCACCATCGTTCCCCCCGTGACTTTACAGGGCTAGATGCTGCTTTAAAAATTCTCAGCCTAACTACCTAAAATCTGCAAATCTCTAATCAAAAAACTAAGTTCTAAGGTTCACAGCTACAAGTATAGCTGTCTCAGTGAAACAAATAGAAAAATTTACGCTAAACGTTTGCTGAGCTGTTGGACAGAGGCAGAGCGCACGTCCTACTGCTATGAGACGCTGACACACAAGCATGAGGCAGAAACAGGAAACTGTTCTATGTAAAACGAGGTCATGTGATTTTTCCAGCCAATCGCAACCATACACATCCCAGTCATGACGTCACACACACAGCTCACCCTGCTGTGCGACGGCACCCTGCTGTGCAGGGGGTAACGAAAAAAAAATATTAATTCAATAAAATCATGTTTATTTCTTTATTTTCGTTATCCAAGGATCAATAATAAGGGTGCAACGAAAATAAAGAAATAAACATGATTTTATTGATTTAATTTTTTTTTCTTTACCCCCATATTATTATTCATTTTATATACACATCGGGACAACTTCTGGAGTCTATCATTTGATTTCGGCCATGTACAGTTTTATTTCAGATTGCATTAGTAAAAACCCATAGGAGCGTCGCTCCGCCCCCTTGGTCCAAATAACGGCGCCTTTTTTAAAACTTAGCCAATCACAGAGCTCGCTGGGAATTTCTTTCCCCATAGAACTCTATGAAAAGTAGCTCGCGCTCTGATTGGTTAAGCTGGACGAACCCCCCGCTAAACTCAACCAATCATCTCGTTTCTGCATTTTTACTGTATTTTTGAACTGTCCCGCCTTTTAATTTGATTGGTCAAAGTTCTCCATAGGTTTTAATGGTTCAATGTCGCTCCTATTCTGATTGTCCGTTTTATGCCGACCAAATGAGAATAAGCTTTCAGAATTTGAATTACGTATTATCCCGCTAATTCCAAAATATCCAAATTTCCTTGAATTAAGGATATTGGAAAGTGATTTGTTTTATGTTTTTTTTAATTTTTTCGGTTCAGCTCTTTTTCTGAGAATGTTGAACGCTTTTATAAAGGCGATTTTTGATTCATACTCCACACCGACATGTGGAATGATTTCTCGCTGTTTTCCAGCCTGTCTCGCATCGGAACAGATTTTCAGCGCAGTCCCGCACGGCGCCTAAGTCCCCGCACTGCGCCCTGCCCCCCGCACTGTGCCCCACACACTGGCGAGGCGCAGGGAACTTTTCCCCACATGTACGAGTGCACCTCCTCGGACGGCGAATCTTCGGCGCAGCGCCGCACTGCGCCTCAGTCCCCGCACTGCGCCTAACACACTGGCAAGGTGCGGCGGACTTTACATGGAATGTATGAGCGCGCCCCGGCCCCGACATAAATCAGGCGCAGATTTCGGCGTCAAACTAGCGGAAAAGCGCGCCCCGACCCGGCGAGCTTTTACATGTCGCCCATAGTGTTTTTAGACTTTGTAAAGGTCTTTATTGGGTAAATTAAAGTCTATAGGATTCACCATGAGAACTGTAAATCTGTGGAATAGCCGCCGGAGAAGCTGGTCACAGCAGGAACAGTTAAGGGTTTCCATAAAGGATTGGATAACTACCTAAAACTAAATATTATAAATATGTATGTTGCATATAAAAGTCTAGATATAGTCTGATGGCAATTTTGGAATCAGAAATTAAATATTCCTTTAGGGCAAATTGGTTCTTTTCCTATGGGTTCCAAAGTCTTTATCAGTATGGGAAGCAAAGCTTAAAAATTCCCTGTTCCCCTCCCTTCATCCACCCACCATTCTTGGTTGAACTTGATGGACATATGTCTTTTTTCAACCATACTACGTAACTATGTAACCTACATGCTGAATGAGTGATGTGTATTGGGATTCCTCCAAGGAAAATAACAATGTTCATTATTTTAGTGAATTGAATCCAGATAAACTGTTCAGAGTTCATTAGGATTGCCTTTAATACTTAGGATTTCTGGAGAAGCTGGATTGATATGTGACAAGCAGAACTGAAACAGATAGCTGGACTTTAAGATTAGAAGAGAAGAAAACAAATAAACTGTTTTATAATGCCAATAAGTCTTTAAGTCTTCCTGCATCTTCAGATAATTCAGCTGGTAGATTTACCCTCTCTTTAAGAAACAGATTATTGAAAACATTTAAATACAACCAATATCATCCATAACATGAGCAATCTTACCATTTACATTCTAATTGTGCTTTATTGGGAGATATACATTTTCACAGCTACTGAATAGCTCTCTTTTAAAAGGGAGAAAATGATTTAATACCTGCCAGATGAAAAGGATGAAAAATCCATATGTAGAAAGCTGTTTTGGGGTCTTTGCCCACCCATCACTACAGAGTATGGAAATGATGCTACAAAGGTGCCTTTGATGCAGTTAAGGAAGTTACTGTTTCTTATTAGAGAAATTCAGTTGGTGTATAGACACTTATTTCAGGCAATAATCCATTGGAAAAAAGTATACAAACTAGTGAATGGACTGCTTATGCCTGTATAGAATTCAATTTGTACTGTCCTGAGATCTACTGAGGGTGTATGAGAAATTTTTCTTCCCCTTTATATTCTGAGAGGCTTCAGCTTTGCACTCTGTAAAATCTGCTATCTCTGGATCACAAAATCATGAATCCAGCTTTATGCCGGGAAGAGTTTTGCCTTTTGGGGGGGAAAATGGGGAACCCTTCCAATTTGGAACATTTTATTTAAAGGGATATTTATTGATAAGGGATGCTTTTGTTTTTTTTCGGACAATAAAGTGATCACCCAAATTAAGTGAGGAAATGCAAACCAAAAAATTTTTAAATTTTTCTCAAAATGGGAAAAATTTTGGTTTGTGAGCGTAAAAATCCCCTAAAATTTTAAAAAAAAAAAATTTAAATTTTTTTGATTGGAAAAGGGAAAGTGCTCAATGAAAACGGTCCAGGTGTCATTTGGAAGGGCACGCCAAACTTTGGGGTTAAATGGGTGTGGTTTCCTTTGTTATCCCACAGGCGAGATGGTAGAAGGAGATAAACCCCAAGGAGGGGACTTTTAAGGGGGGCCCCTGGTTTACCGGGGCCCGCCGCAAGGCCCGGCGGATTCGTGCGGAAAACCCCCCGGGGCGCTACCCGGGAAGTGGCTACCTGCAGTAAAACCCGAGGTGAGGTTTGTGGAAGACAAGTAGTTTATAAAAAGGTTAAGTTTCCCAGGTGGTTTGGGGGGTAGGTGCAGAAAAACGGGAAGAAAGCAGGTAAAAGTATTTTAAATGGGAACAGCAGGGGGAAAATGGGCCCCCCCCCCCCAAAAAAAGTTAAAAAAAAGCAGGAAACACGGGCAGGTATTTGGACGGGGCCCAATGCCAGGAATCCCGCAAGTACAGGACAGGGCCCAAGGGCATGGAATACAAAAAGTACGGGAAACGGGACCAGGGCCAAGGAAAATTACGCAAGAAAAGGGGCCCGGGGGCCCAACGACGGGGGAATACAGCAATTTAAGGGGACAGGCCCAACGGCATGGAATACAGCATTTTACAGGACAGGCCCAACGACAGGAATACAGAGGTAAAGGACAGGCCCAAAAAAGACAGGAATCAGCGGGTACGGGAACGGGACCAAGGGACGGGAAATTTTAAAAGCGGGTACGGGAAAGGCCCAAGGGGCGGGAAATACAGCAGGTTTTGGACAAGCCCTTAGGCAGGGATAAAAACAGATACGGGGAACAGGACCGGCGGGAATTAAAACAGTTTGGCGGGACAGGACCAAGGGCAGGAAAAACAACAGATACGGACGGGACCAATGGCAGGAATAAACAGAAAAAGGGGAAAGGCCCAATGGCAGGAATACAGAGTTTACGGGGCGGACAAGGGGAAGGAAAATACAGCGGGTTTAAATGGGGGGGGTTTCCAATGGGCAGGCCCCCAAAAGGTACTGGAAAACAAAAAAAAAAGACGGGACAGGTGGTCATGGCTCTGAGGATTTGATGAAAAAAAACCCAGGCCTCTCGGGTTAAAATCCGGGATTTGCAAACCTAAAAAACCCGGGCCCGCAGTCAGATGGCCCAAGCATGGGCAACACAAACACACACAATGGAAATGAAAAGGGGGCCCTTTAGCGGGAAATTTCCTTTTTAAGCCGGGGGGTCACGGGTTTCAAGGGAAAGGAAATAGAGGCACACCCCCCAAAAAAAAGGGCGCAAGTGCTGCGGGGCGGGCCCTAGGGGGCCCGCAGGCAATTCAGGAACCCAGGAACAGGGAGAGGGGTTATGTGATTTAAGTGCAGACGCTAACAGAAAACGGGGCCCGGGAAAACTGGCCGGGACAAGTATACAGGGGGAAAACACAAGCCCCCGGGCCGGGACCCCGGGGGGGAAAGCCCCAGGGGGTGCCCATGGCATACACGGACATGATAAACGGTCCCAGGCGGGGGGACGGGCGGGGGGTGTAAACCCAGGGACATTTAAACTTTTATTACTTTTAAAAAAGACTCAGTTTCTCAACAGTTATGACAGAAATACATGGGTGCACACTGCAGTGGCTAAAAAGCAAACATATACAACAAGCACAGCAGCAGCACCCAGCAGGTAATTAAACCACGCAATCATAGAATTTTGACCCTATTTTTAAAATTTCTAAAATTTTGGGGGGTTAAAATGTGCGTTTAATCAAAAATGTAAAAAGGGCCCCAAAACCATACCGGACCAATCATCTTCTCCCAAACCCAGGGTCTCTCTTTGGTTTTGATTGTTCATGGCTGAGGGTAGGTTTTGTAAACTACGGTATACCAGGATAACCCCTTTGAAAGTATCCAAACGGGGGCCTGTAGTCATCGGCCCAATCCCCCTCCATTGCCGAAAATTACCAAATTTTTACGTAAGCTGTTTCCAAAAAAGATCCCCGAGGGGAGGGACCAGTGTTTTTAAATTGCTATCTCACTGTTTAAGGGTTTTCCCTTTTTCAAAATTTTTTGTCAGAATTTTACAGCAAATTAAATTTTTGTACTTCCCTTTAAAAAAAACGCCCGCCAAAAAAAGCGGTAAAAAAGTGTCCCAAAAAAAGGGATCAAAAAAAGAAAGTGTGAAAGGGGCCCTAAAACAGAATTGCCCCCTTGTTTTTTTTAAATTTTTTTCTTTGCCTTTTTATCCCAAAACGAGTGGGGTTTTCTGAAGGAGTGGTTTGTGCAGCACAGCCGAAAAAACATAAAGGTTTAAAACTGTTTTTTTGAGCGGGGTGGTTTTCAAGTTTGTTTAGGTGTTTTTTGGGGGCTTAAGTGTGTTTTTTGGTTAAGTGTTGGGGGCTTAAGATTGAGAGGAGGGAAATCCCCCCTTTTTTAATCTTGCAGCAAAAACCTCCCTGAAAAAACTGAGGGGCATATCTGTTTAATTATTTTTTTCAAATTTCATTTCAAAGTTATTGCAGGCCCCTATTTGTTTATTTAAAAAAAATTTTTTTTTGTTTACAGAAAAAATACATAGTTTTTAAAAAGTAGTTTTGTGTATTAGGCTATGTTCACACGGTTATTTTGGGACGTATTTACGGGGGTATTTGTCCCCAAATACGTCCCCAAATACGTTTTAAAAAACGAGTCACAAAGTTGGGGGTGCGTATTTCCCCGTCTTAAAAAAACATTCCCCATTTTTTTTTTTTAGGGGGGTTTTTAAATTGCAAATTTCGCCCCAATTTAAATGGGCAGGGGACTTTATTTTAGATCGTATTTACGGGCGTTTAAAAGGCCCCCCCAAAACGTCGGGAAAAAAAGCCTAAATTTAATGACGGGCGTATTTTACAAAAAAAAAAATTGGGGAATCCAAAATTTAAAAAAAAGGTTTAAAACTAAAATTGTTCATTTTTTTTTAAAACGTATTTCGGGATGTATTTGGGGGATGTAAAAACGTCCGAAAATTTCGCCCCGAAAAAAGCCCTGTGCAAAATAGCCTTAAAGTTCATAGTTGGGAGCAAAATTTTTACTTTCTGAGTGTATGTGGTTCCACAAGATGATTTTTTTTAAATTTTTTTTAAAGGGGGGTGCTTACCTAATTTAGCAGAGGTTAAATTGATTGTATGGGCTTTCTGGGCCCCTTTTTATCCTGAAAAAGTGGTTTGATGCGCATGCAGAAAAAACATGGGGAAAAAAAGGTTTTTAAAAGGGGAATGATATAGCGAAATGTGGAAGCTTTCGAGTTTCATTTTGTGTCTTTAAAAAGTTTTTTTTGGGTTTAAATGTGGGACCCTTTAAAAATTTTTGGGCTTTAGAATTGGGGGTAATTTTAATGATTTTTCCCCTTTATATCTGGGTGTGTGTCTATTTTTTTGTTTTTATCCCCATGCGGGTTTCCCTGATTGACAAAGTTTTCAGTGACATTCTGTTTCAATTAGGGAATCCTTTTAACAACCGTTTAAGGGTTTATTTCTGTTGTGCAAAATGTGGCACCCTGCATGTTTAGGTAGCCGGGGATTCCCGCATTAAAATGAGGGAAAAAGGTAATACTAAGAAACCCTTGGGAAAATTGGAAGGGGGGTCTGCTTTAAAATTTTTGAGGAAAAAAAAAATGGGGGATAGTGGGGGATAAAAAGAGGCTGGGCGGAGAGGGACCCTTTTAAAGGGTGGTTTAAAAATTAAGGATAAAAAGTTTATTTAGCAAGTTTGTAAAAATCGAAGGGGGAGTTTTAATCTTTATTAAGATCCCGTCTGAAGAAACAGTACGGGAAGATATGATTTAAAGGGAAAAAAAATGTGGAATCATTATGGGTTGTTTTACATGGGGGTAATTTAAAAATAATTTTAAAAATTTTTATGGGGTCTGTAAGGCCCCCCAAAAATAAAAAGGGAAACCCCTTTGGGAAGGGTGTTTCTCCTCAGGCAAATATGCGGGGTAATCAATTATGGGTTTTTATTATTTGGTTGGGCTTTTAATACCCCGAAAATAAAAAAAGGGAAAATTGGGGGGGGGACAATTTTTAAACTGGTTTTGGAAAAGGCTTAAACCCAAATTGACTGGGGAAAAAAACTTTAAAAAAAAAAAGAATTAAAAAAAAAACATTTTTAAGGTCCACTGTGAGAAATTTCATACTTTATGGAATAAAATTGTCAGAAAAAAGGGAAAAAAAAAAAATGTGTAAATTTACTGAGATGTGAAGGGGTAAATTAAAAACAAAGGGAAAAAGTTTAAGCTCTTAAAAAAGGGGGGCAGTGGGGCACTAAAAAGCTAAAGGAAAAAATAAAATATGTAAAATAATGATAATTACAGAAAAACTGGAGACAAAAAAGGCAGATTGCCAAAGAGAGTAAAACTAACCCCCAAAATTTTTTTTTTAAATTATTAAAAAAAAATAAAAAGGGAAAAAAAAACTAAAATGTTGGTCCTTTTAAAAGTAGTAGGGAAAGGGATTGTGAGGGGGTTTTTTAATTTTTATTTTTTTTGGAGAAAGCGAACCCCACTGACCATTGACAAAAAGAATTTTGTTAATGGGCAGAGAGATTAGGGAAAAAAAAAAACCCTTAAATGTTTCTTTTTCTTTCCCAGGAAAAAAGCTCCTTTCAAGAAGTTTAAAAATTTTGGGCAAATCTCCCTGTATACAGCCGTGTCCTAAGGAAATAAAAATGTTTTAGGCCCCTATTCTTTAATTTTTTATTTGAGTGTTAGTAACTGGGTTTTGGGCCCCAAGGGGTTTGGGTTTTAGCAAATTTTGGGGGCCAATTTTTCCAAAAAAGGGTCAAAAAAATGATCCGGGGAAAATACAGTTTGGGAAATTTAAAACCCCTGCTTGGGGGTAAGATTGAATTTTTTTCTAAGGATTTTATACTGGAGTATATCAAATTTAAAAATAAATGTTTAAAAATCCGTTCCGCATGGGTTTTATGAAAAAATCGGTTTGTCAAAAAATAATTTTCATCAGGGTTTTATGGGAAGTTAGTTCTTGGGCCCGAATTGGGTTGAGGCATTGGGGTGTCATATATTTAGATTTTTCTAATTCTTTTTTTACGGGGCCAAATAAAAAGGTTTGGGAACTAAAATGAAAAATGCTTGGGCTGGGGGAAAGTTTACAAGTGGGCTGGCTCAGTGATAGAAAACAAAGGGGTGGTGATTAATGGGACATGTCGGACTGGGGTTTTTGTTGTGGTGGGGTTACTCAGGGGGCAGAAATGGGGTTATTTTTTTTTAATATATTTATTCATGACCTTTTGGATTGCACAGTAGAATTTTTAAATTTTTTGCAGATGGGTTTCCCAAAACTCTGTAAAGTAATTTTAAAACAAAAGAGGACAATTTTTTATTACAAAGGAATTGGAAATTTGGGGGGCCCGGGGAGGGGAAATGGCAGATGAGGTTTAACACAGATAAATGCAAGGTTATGCACATGGGAATAAAAAGGATTTGGGAATCTTAGTGGAGAGTAAACTCAATTGTAACAGCCAGTGTCAGGCAGCAGCTGTCAAGGCAAATCGGATCATTGGGTGTTTTAAAAGGGGCATAAATGCCCCCACGATGAGAACCCTTTTTCTCCCCCTTTTACAAGGGCCTGGTTTGACCCCCACTTTGGAAATTTTTGTGTACAGTTTTTTGGGGCCAAAGGGGCAAGAAAAATTGGGAGCTTGAACAGATTTTAAAGGCGGGGGAACAAAAAATAAAAAAAAGGCTGGGTTTGGGCTTAAAAATTTCCCCGAAAGATTGGAGATTAGGGGGATTATTTGGTTTAGAGAAAAGACAGCTTTGGAGGGGACATAATAAATATGTATAAATATATTAAAGGTCACTATAGAGATCTCTCCTATGATCTATTTATACCCAGGACTGTATTCAGAACAAGGGGGCATACTCTATGTCTTGAGGAAAGAGTTTGTACATAAACATAGAAATGGATTCTTTACTGTAAAAGCGGTGAAACTGTGGAATTCTTTGTCAGAGGAACTTGTCATGGTGAATTCAGTAACAGAATTCAAAAAGGGACTGGATGCATTTCTAGAGCGTAATAATGCAATAAGTTACAGTGACTAGGATTCTGGACTGGGGTCGTTGAGCCAGGGATTTACTCTGATTGCCAGATTTGAGTCAGGAAGGAATTTTTTCCCCAAAATGAGGACAACTGGCTTCTACATTATAGGGATTTTTGCCTTCGTCTGGCTCAATACTATAGGACAATAGGCTGAACTGGATGCCTGACAGTCTTCTTTTGGCATTACAAATTATGTAACTTATCAACAAACAAAAAAAAAAAAACACATAGATAAAGCATTTTTCACAGACACAATGAAAAGAATAAAGAATAAAAAACATTTTAAGATATACATTTATGTAGCTCACACTACTAATATGAAGACATAAGCAGAATTTAAAATTACTTGTAAAATGTTGATTACAGTCATAATCACCTTTACCAGGTCCTTCAATTATGGATCCATCAATTTGTTTTTGCTGACACTGGAATAAAATCTCTATGTTTACAGACTGTCCTGGAATTTACAGACAATTGGCAACTCTAAGGTAAAAGCCAGAGTGAGAGAAACTCACTTAACTCAAGGGTTGCCACAGTTAGAACTGTCAACAGCCTAATCAGACAGGAGCCATCAAGAAATGTGTTTGTGAATCAAGCAGTTAGCCCTTAGAAGAGACCATTAACAATTTTTGCACAACGCTTCTTGTTATGGTATATGCCTTAACAATTACTTGTGTTAATAGTGACACAAATTATGATGTTTTTGTATACAGACATATACAAATACATTTTAGTTAAAAATTAAAAGTGTTAGTTCTTTAATAAAAGTAAAATGATTAAAAATGCAGCTTATCCCACAAATAAAAATGTCATCAGGAACATAAAAGTTGCGGCTATCTGGATGGAAAGAAACATAGAATAAGAAATCTTACACTCTAAAAGGTTAAGATATCCAAAAATCTCCTTAAATAACTATTTTTTAAGTCTCAGTGTAATGGTTGGCTTACCATAACGGGAGGCCAACAGTGGACCACTGCAATCGATGGTAAAAGCTACATCAGGGAACGGAGTCTAAGTAGTTATCAGTATTTGCCAGAGTCTGCCACAAGGCAGGTTGGGCTTGCTACTGCGAGAGACTACCAGGTCACTACCAGATGGACTGGGAAAGGCTGGGAAATATAGTACCAGCAGTTGAAAATTACCAATTTCACAAGGGTGACGCACCCATAACATTCAGTAACAACATTTTATTTTTAACAAATACCTAACTATCCATATGTAGCTAATATGTACTAAAAATGCGCAGTTTATATTGTGTCAAAGAACATTTTATTAGATTATTAACTGGAACTAAATCCAATTGCATTCTTTTTTTGTTTCGAAAATAATTTTTTTCATTTCGATGTACTTGGTTAAGGCCATTACATTTATCTGTTTAAATCAGCCAAAAACAATAGTTTTTGTTCAAGTGTTATTACACAAATAACTGTGTAAGGTCAACTTTTTTTTCATAAATTGGAGAATATTTTAGAGGGAATGTTAGCATGCTGGATTAATCAGTTTTAAGAATCATTAAAAAAAGATTTAGAACTGTATTGCACAAGCGAACCCTAGTGTTTTCAAATATTCATCTTGTTGATAAAGGCGTTATTGTTTGTATCCAGGATAAGTGAAAAGGCAAAACGCATACCATGTCCACTGAGGATAATGTCACATCATTTTTTTTCTTCTGTATTGATCTCTCCGTTGCAGAATAACACAATGGGCGACATGTATGATCGGGCTTTTCGCCCGTTTTTTGGCGTACATTGCGCCTCCCAGCCCAAATCCGCTGTCGGACGCGGGGATTCAGTGTTAGGCGCAGTGTTCGCCACTTTCAACTGCGCCCCGTATGAAGGGGCGGGCAGCGGGCGTGGTGTGGGCGCGGGGTAGGCGTTCCGGGGCGGGACGCGGCGCGCTCGTATAGTCCGAGGCATGTACGATGGCGAGTCGGCAAAGCGAGGCGCAGTGCAGCGCTCGGCAGCTCCGACAAGCAGACCAGGTTTTTTTTGGTCTAAATGCCCTGGCAGAGGCGAAGTGAAGCAGGATCGGAACATGCGAGGAAGCGGATTGAAGATCGCGACAGAAATCTCGGCGCTCCGCTCAGCAGGAGTATGATTCCGAAAAAATCGCCTTTATAAAGGCGGAAAACAGTGTCAGAAAAGAGCTGAACGTAAAAAATAAACATACTTTAAAAAAAAAAACTTTCCAAAACTCTAGAACGGCGCAATATCAAGAATTATGATATTGGAAATTGCCGGGAAATACATTAATTCAAATTCTTTATTTGAATTACTGTATTTCCCAGCGATTCTCTCTATTGCAATTCCCTATGTAGCGCCGGTCTCGGCGACAAACGCGTTGTTCGGATTTTTAACTGCTTTATTTGTAAAGAACGGTTCTGCTCTTTATCTGATAATGTTTTACACTTAATAAAAATCATTTTTTTATTAATACTTCATGCCGCACGGCGCTGAGCGCCGAGATTTCAGAGCGCCCATCTCTCCATAGACTATAATGGGAGAAGTAGCTCGCGCTCTGATTGGCTGGGATAGCCAAGCCACCCCTAAACTCAGCCAATCAGCTCTTTTCTGTCTTTTTTACTGTATTTTGAATTATCCCGTGGATTCTGATTGGTCTAAACTTCTCCATAGACTAGAATGGGTCTTTGTCGCTCCTATTCTGATTGGTCAATAATTCTCCATAGGCTAGAATGGGTCTCTGTCGCTCCTATTCTGATTGGCTGAGCTAGCCAAGTCCCCGGTAGCTTAACCAATCAGCTCTTTTCAGCATTTTTACTGTATTTTGAATATTCTGCTGTGGATTCTGATTGGTCTAAACTTCCCCATAGGTTTTAATGGTTCACTGTCGCTCCTATTCTGATTGGCTGGCTTCTGCCCACCAATCAAAATTAGTTTCAGAATTTGAATTACTGTATTTCCGGAATTTCCAATATCCTATTTCTTGAATTAGGATATTGGAAAGTGATTTTGTTTTATGTATTTTTTATTTTTTAGGGTTTCAGCTCTTTTCCTGAGATTGGTTGAATGCATTTATAAAGGCGGATTTTGATTAATACTCCGCACCGACTGTGGAATTGATTCTCGCTTGTTCCAGCCTGTCTCGCATCGGAATGTTTTTCGGCGCAGTCCCCACACGGCGCCTTAGTCCCGCACTGCGCACCTGTCCAGCACTGTTGCCCCACTCACGACTGGCGAGGCGCAGGGGTATTTTCCCCGCCATGTAATGGAGTGCGCTACTCCGGCGGCGAATATAGGTGCAGCGCCGCACTGCGCCTCAGGTTTTCCCGCACTTCGCCTACACACTGCCAAAGGCGCGGCGGACTTTTCCACACTTGTATGACCGCTACTACCTCCGGCTCAGAATCATAGGGCAGCCTACCGCACTGCGCCTCGGACCCGAACTGCGCCTAAAACACAGGCGAGGCCGCAGCGGACTTTACTTGCTATGTATGAGCGCTTTCCGAGACCCGACATAATTCAGTGCGCAGATTCCGCCGGAAAACTGGCGGAAAGGTGGCCCCGACCCGGCGGAGATTCATACATGTGGCCCAATATGTTTTTGAAAAGCAGGAACACTCTGTCACGGAAAACCATTAAGAAGATCTTAGACAGGCATCCTCAAACTGCGGCCCTCAGCTGTTGGGAAACTACAACTCCCATCATTCCCACTGTTATAGATTATATAAATGCATGATGGGAACGCATGGAGAGTTGATTATGCCACCTTATACTAAAGATACACAGTTGTCTGAGTGAAAATTTTACTTTATATTGCTACTACTATGAAACAAAAAAAGTCATACTCAACTCCCAAATCACTTCTGTTTCAGTGCTGCCTCTGCTGCTCCAATCAGTGCTTTTGTTGACTTTCTGGTCGCATCAATCAGGAACAGTGATGTCTGGAAAAAACATGTGATGTGGTGATATCACCATTCAGAGCGTTAACTTCCAACTGCCAGAACAAGGAAGTTGGACAACACCTTAAATTTATCAGTGTAGCACAGTTTCAACCAAGTAGCTTTATTGAGCCCTAAAATAAAGCATGACAGAGGACTTGTTCTCTTTCCATCTTCCCAACAACTTTTAAAATGGGTACCCTTACAACTTTTTAAAATCACCTTTTAACCATTACAATATTGTAAATTAACCCCTTCCTGCTGCATGGTCACAATTTTTTGCCTCTTCAAATTTTTTACATCCCCACCTTCCAAGAGCCATAACTTTTTATTTCCATCTACATACACATATGTCGCTTTGTTTTTTTGCCGCACACAAGATTACTTTTACTGGTGCCATTTACAGTACCACATAACATAAACATACATGCACCATGTACTTGACCACTAAGAGCGAGGGCCTGCATTGATTCAATTGTACACCCTTCTGGCATTATGTAAATAATAAAGAAGGGTATACCAAGGTGACTGTTCTATTACTTCCTGTCTGAGGCAGGAAGTAAGAGAAGCACTAGCATGGTAGTCATAAAAGCCTTCATTGTGCTTCCAACTGGTAGGGTAACTGCTCGGCACCCCTGCAATCTTGTCACAGAGGGGCCATTCAGAGGGAGATATGTGTGACAACATAGTTATTAATACTTTGACCCATGTCTGCAATCAGCACAGAGTCTAATTGGTTGAACAGCAGGGATTGGAGCTAGCTCCAATTCCTGCTGTTAGTGGCAGGTGTCAGTTGTAATAATCAGTAGTGTTGAGCGATTATTATCGACAAAGTTGAAATCGGCACAGTTTTTATGGTGATCAGATTTTTTAGATCATGCGATAATTTTAGGTAAAATCTGGTGCATCTATCTATGAAGATCGTGCCATTTTCGCACTTCCTGTAATTTGGCGGCCAGCAATCAGGATTACAGAATTAGAGCAGGGTGTGATGTTTGAGTGCGAGTCATGACTGGGATGTGTATGTTGCGATCGGCTGGAAAATCACATGACCTCGTTTTTACTTAGAAAGCGTTTACATGTTCTGCCTCAGTGTCTTCAGCGTACTCAGTTGTGAAGGACAATGCGTTTCTGCTTGTGTCCAAAAGCTCGGCCGAAAATTATTATATTTCTTCAAGAGAAACATCTACTATTTGCTGTATTCCATTACAATTTAGTTAGATGAGAGATTGGAGATTTTATATAGTTAGGTAGGAGGAATTTTAAGGAGATCTTCCGCTGTAAGTCACGGGGGGGAGCGGAGGGGGGGCCCCCGCGGAGCGAAACACAGGACCTAGCTTATATCGAATAACTGGTAAAAGTTCACCAAAGAACTTAGTGGTTAGACATTGCACTGCAAATAGCTTTATATTAACAGTTTTCTATTGAAATATTTCCTGGATATTGGGCAGCTGAACTTATGGATACACATCTATGCTAGTAACTGAGGTCTCTTTGTTAGGTGCAAAAACTCCACTTTTAATTATCAGTATACATTTCGATAGGAGTTCATTTTCAATTTTGCCCAATTCCACCTTTGTTGATATATCCACCTTGCACTTAATTTGAATCCAGCTTTTTATAGTCATCCTCTGGTGAATTGGATAGGTGCCAAAAATATCTTGTATTACTTGATTAGACAAGCTCTATAAGATACTGGATATAGTTCAACAAGACTTAGTGTAGACATTGCACTGCAATAGCTTTATTATTAATCAGTTTTCTATTGAAATATTTACTGGATATTGGGCTGCATTGAACTTTATAGGATACACATCTTTTCTAGTAACTTGCCAGTCGCTTTGTTAGGTGCAAAAACTCACTTTTATTATCTGTTTAATTTTGCTAGGTGTTCATTTTCAATTTTGCCCCATTCCACCTTTGTTGATATATACACATTGCACTTAAATTTGAAATCCAGGGCAATTTTATAGTCAACACAGAGTGAATTGAAAGGTGTCACAAAAATATCTTGTATTATACGAATACATAAACAGATACGGGTTTTATGACTTTGGCGCACTACAGCTTTGTTTCATTGAGGCAGCTGCACTTAAATCTGAATACTGCAATTTTATAGTCACCACAGGTGAATTGAAAGGTGGCCAAAAATTATCTGTATTATACGGAATACATAACAGATACATGTTTTTTGGGACTTTGGCCGCACTTCAGCTTTGTTATTGAGGCAGCTTGCACTTAATCTGAATACAGCAATTTTATGTCTCACAGGTGAATTGGAAAGGTGCAATAATATCTTGTATTATACTGAATACATAACAGATACGTGTTTTTTGACTTTGGCGGCACTACAGATTTGTTCATTGAGGCAGCTGCGCACTTAAATTTGAATACAGCAATTTTATAAGTCACCACAGGTGAATTGAGGTGCCAAGAATATCTTGTATTATGGGAATACATAACAAGATAGTTGTTTTGTTAACTTTTGGAGCACTACAGCTTTGTTCATTGAGGCAGCTTGACAATTAAATTTGAATACAGCAATTTTATAGTCACCAAGGATGATTCGATAGGTGCCAAAAATATCCTTGTATTATCCGAATACATTTCAGATACGTATTTTTTCACTTTGGTGCAGGCCAGCTTTGTTGATAGATCTACTTTGCAGTTAAATTTGAATCCGCATGTGATGTAGAAGTCACTTTATTTCATCCCCCACTCTCTGACAGTTCTCTCTCCCAACCTTATACAATCCGTCAGATCACAGCTGCCACCACACGGGCAAAAATTCCATTTTTTTAACCCGGGGTATTTAACCAGGTTTGGTTGTCCATTTTCTTTTGCCCCATTTAACCCTTTTTTTTTTTTCCCCCAAACCTTGCCAAAAATTTGGGGGGAACCAAACCCCCAAATTTTTTGGGGTCCCCGGGGGGGAATTTGGGAAAAGGGGGGCCAAAAAAAAATTTTTTGTTTATGGGGGTTCCTAAAACGGGTCCGTGTTTTATATTTTGCACCCAAACCATTTTCCCCCCCATTGGGCCCTTTGGGAAACCAAAAAAACCCTTTAAAAATTTTTAACCCTTTTTTTTACCCATAAAAAAATTTGAAAAATTTTTTGTTATTATAGGGTTTCCAAAAAAGGTTAATTTTTTTTTTTTTTAAGGGCATAAAACTTTTTTAATTTGGGGAGCTTTGAAAACCCCTTAATTTAATCCCGGAATTTTTATAGCACCAAAAGGTTTGGCCCTTTGATAGGGTGGCCCCAAAAAACCCCTTTTAAAACCAAAAAATTAAAATTTTTTCAGGATACGTTTTTTCCCCTTTTTGGGTTTTCCCGGGCCGGCCTTGGGAAAGGGTTCACCTTTTTGGCTTTTTCTAAACAGAAAAATTTTGGGTTGGGGTCCCCCAAATTAAATTGTAGGTGCCAAAAAAAAATACCTTTTTTAATTTACCAAAAATTACATTTTAGATACGTGTTTTTTTCCTTTGGCCAAGGGCCGGGCTTTGTTGTTTAGATTACCTTGCAGTTATATTTAAATCCAGCAATTCTTTTTTTGATTTGAGGGGTTTTTGAGAAAAAGGCTGTGTTTTTGCCTCTTTTAATAAAAGGGGATTTAAAAAAAACCCTTTTTTTCCATTTAAATTCTAAAAATTTTTTATTTTTCTAAAAACATGGAGCAAAAATTTCAGGGGGGTTTTAAGCGACCCAAAAAGGGGGGAGGGGGGGGGAGGGGTAAAAGGGGTACGAGAAAAGGGGGGCTCCTTCCATTTGCGGGCCGGGGAAACACCCCGGGTAAAGGCGGATCATAAAGGTTGGGGAAACCGAAAGGGGGCCTGTCTTTTGCGGGGTCGGGCCCCTGTGAATCCCCAAAGAAAAACGAAACAGCTTTTCGAAAATTTCTGCCCTTCCCAGTGGTTAATTGGAAACCCTTTTGAATCCAGCTTTTTTTTTACCCCCCTCGCCCTCCCGGGTCCAGGGGGGCCACTAAATTCTGGGGGTTTTCAGGGAAGGTTTTGGGGCTCCTTTAACTGGGGCCCCCGGGGACCAGGTTTTTAAGTCGGGCCCCAGTAAAAAAAACAAAAATGGGGGTTTGGGGAAAGGGGATTTTCCTTTTTCCCGGGCATTTTTTAAATTTGGGGGGGTTTCGCGGGTTTGGGGGGCCTTTGCTGGGGCCCAGGGGAAAGGTATAGAACCAAGGGCCCAAAAATGAAAAAAAAAATGGGGGGTTTTAAAAAAGGACCCCTTTTTTCCCGGCCCCTTTTTTAATTGGGGTTCATGGGGGGTTTGGGGGGCCCCCTTTTCCCTGGGGCCCCGGGGACGGGTTTATGGGTTAAAAGGGCCCAAAGTAAAAAAACAAAAAAGGGTTTGGTTAAAAAGGGACCCCTTTTTCCCCCGGGCATTTTGAATCTGGGGGTTTAAAGAAAATTTTAAAATGGTCATTCTTTGCGGTACAGGCAGTATAGTCAAAGGGTTCCATTTTCAACTAAATTGGTTTTAAAAGCCCTTCCTTTTTCCGGCATTTTTTAAAAATTTGGGGGTCTTTGCGGGTTTTTGGGGCCCGGGCTGTTTTTTCCTTTGGGGAACAGGGTTTTTCCCAAATGCCCGGGTTTCAAGAAAAAAATTGTTTGTTTAAAAATAAATTATGCCTTTCCCTTGCCCCCCTTTTTAATTTTTTTTGGGGGGATGCGGGTTTTAAGGGTCTTTGCTGGGTACAAGGGGGGGAATTTTAAATTGGGAAAAATAAATGTTGTTTTGTTTTTTTTTTCTGGGGCCCTTTTAAACCCAAAAGTGTTTTTGGGGCAAAAGGATGTGCAGGTATCCTTTTTGGGGAATGTTGGGGGACTTTTAATTTCCGGGCTTCCCGGGCCCCTTTTTGGGGTGAAAAAGGAATAAAAGGTTTTTGTTGCTCTCCCAATAGATTTTTAAGGTTTCACCCGTCATACCCGGAACGGGTTTAAAATTTTTCCGACTTCTTGTGGGATGAGGGTGGGGAACTTTTCGGCCCCCTTTCGCCCGGGTTTTGGTCGAGGGGAAAAACCCGCAAATCGGCTCAACAAAAAATTAAATCAGCACTCCTTGTTTGGGGCGGTCAGGAAATTCCGCTTCAGTCCCCATTTTTTTTTTTATTTTTTTTTTTCTACTTAAACCCTGAAATGAGGCCCAAAAAAAGTTTACTTAAACATTTTTTGGAAAGGTTTTTAAAAAATTTCCCTTTCCCCCTTTTTGGATGGACACTGGGAGGGGTTTGATTTGCTTTTTTTAAAAAATTAAAACCTTCCCCCATTGGGGAAACCCATTAGAAGTTATTTATTTTTAAAAAATTGTTGATTTTTGGGGGAGTTCAGGGGGAAAAAAAACTTTTTTGATCTTGTTTTTTTCCCCATTTGCCATGTTTTTTTAAGTTTGGCTTTTTTTACTACCTTTGAATTTCTGGGGATGAAAAGGGGTTTAAAATATCATACAAAACCCGGGGGGCCTTAATATTTGGAAAAAAGGAAAAAAAATTTTATTAAAAGTTTCCCCGGGGGGAAACTTTCTTTTAAGGTCCTGTGCCTAGTAGAGGGAGTCTTAACGGAAATGCTTCCTTGGAAAAAAATTGCAAATTAGCTCTCCTCTAAAACTGTCTCTCTGGTGCCACCTGAATGTACCTATGCTATGAGTTAAAGTCCGACCTATGAAATACTTTTGCTTTTTAACTAAAATTTGTCCCAAAATTTCAAAAAAATTATTTTGAGGGGGAAAAAAAAAGTCATAGTCATTGGGAAAAGTTTTATTTCTAAACCCTTTCTTAGTCCCGGGCTTTGATGTGTTCTGTCATTTACCAGCTATAAGTCTAAATGTGGCTGGCAGTTGTGTACGAAATAAATCACATTATTATAATAACAAGTTTTCACTTTTTACATTTCCAACATTTCAATTGAAGATGTTGCAAAACATCTTTTTGATTTGTCGTGATGACTTAAAGTAAAATTAAAAGCATGTTTGGGCTTGCCCAAATTGGGAAAAATGTAGCCCAAAATAAACTTTATAGATAACTTTTGTGCTTTAACATTATGGTGCATTATTTAAACATTTTCAATGTTTTTTAATGGCTTTTGTTGTGACCTTAAAAGTCTCAACATGGAAAAACATGATATCAGCTTCAAGTTAAACCTTTTTTCTCTACTTCGTTCAGGGTTTAGGGTCTTTTTACTTAGGAATGCAAACCTGACCTTTTTTTCTGAGCAACTTTTCACAAAAATTTAGGCTAAAATTTTTACAGAAAAAATTTGAAAACCCAAAAAAAACTCTAAAAAAAATTTAAAGAGGGGCTATTGGCATGACCAGAATTCCCGTTATTAATCTAAGGGAACCCTTCACTGTGAAAAAGTTTAAAAAGATTTAAATTAAACATCCCCCAAAATTTAAAATGTTCAAGTAAAATTTTGGCTTCCCGTTCAAATAAAGGAAAGAATATTTTTTTAAAAGGACAGTTTAAAAAAAACCCCGCTTTTAATATTAATCCCTAAATATGTAGAAGGTTGGGGAAAACCCCTTTTTGGGTGGGGGGTGTTTTTCAGGTTTTTTTCATGTTATTTCATGTTATGTTATCACTCTTTGGCCTGGGTTTTCTGCTGAATTAGTCCCTTCCTTTTATATACTGTCATTTAAAAATTTGTTATTTCTTTTGGCGTCTATGTCTGCAGCATCACTAGTCCTATATAAACATTACTTTTTACGACTTAGGGGCCGTTCACACGGTGTTTTTGGATTCGATTTTGGATCCGTGTTGGGGTCCCAAAAAAAGTTTTTCCAAAAAAACAGCATTTGATCGGGGTCCTTAAAAAAAGATCCAACAAGTATCCAAAATGCAGCTGTGGTTTTTGGATGCGCGGATCGCACCCTATAGTTTAAAATGGGCTCTGCTTGGGTTTTACTTTACAAAATTCTTGAAAAGGATCCGAAAGACGGATCCGGGAAAAGGGAAAAGGACACGCAAACCCGCGGGTCATTTATTTTGGGAAAGCCGATGTGTGTTTCATATTTTAAAAGGGAAAGTTTAAAAATTTACATTAATCATTTTAAAAACGTTTTTTTGGGTCCGTTTGGGGTTTCCGGGCAGACAATCCAAAAATTTTATCTAAAAGGGTATGTTCCACCCGACTTTTAAACCTCCCTGTGAACATACCCTTATAGTACTTGTTTATATTTACTGATTCACCCATCAGCTTTTTCTTTTTGTTATACATTTTTCTTTATCTTTATCTCATGTTATTTGTAGTTTTTATTTTGTTGCTTGATGCTTTCTGTTACTGACATTGTTCATATTTGTATTGTTCCATTAATAAAGATTTATTCTTCTTATTTATCCATGTTCGTTTTTCTCTTGCACTATGCTACTTTGCATTTTTTGTCTCTGGGTTGATTGTATTAGTGCGTTGTTTAGGGGTTACTATTTGATGGAGGAACTTGATTTATTTGTAGCCTACTACCATTTACCCTCGCTGTCTAAGAAATCCCTTCTGGTAAGCTGGTTGCTTTTCTTGTATTGCCTTCTTTAATGAAAAAAATGGGAATAAATAATGGATTTTGTTGAAGAGGGCTAAGAAGTAAGCCAAATATGATTGTATGAAAATGAGTATATTATGCACCATACTTCATATAACTTTCTGTTAGGCCTGGTTCACATTAGTGTTGGAGGTTCCATTTAGAACCTCCATCACAAATTCCAAAAAAGATGACAGAAAAAATAGCACAGCTGGCTATGCAATTTTTTTTCATTAAAACGATGGACACAGTGATGGAAACCCAACAGACGGCACTGTAGTCAATGGAGTCCATCTGGCGCTGGTCACATCCATTGTTAAATAGTTCTGGTCATACCTCTGGGATGGAGGTTCTGAGCAGAACCACCAATACAAATGTGAACCGGACTTTAGTTATTTTCACATAAACCAATAATAGTTTATACAATTGTAAATTAAAAAGCACACATTGCTTTTCATTATAAAACATGTTAGCCTTTACAAACTGACAGCAAAATGCTAAATTTTTTAACCAGTATAGTTTGTTCTGAAAACTCACATAGTGTATTTGGGTGCTGTGAACTGTAAAAGTCGTTTTTTTAAACAGTGGCCACTTAGAACGTGTCTGGTTCTTGCCTTGTATAACGGACAGCATTATAAAATAACTTCCAGTGACACTTTTCTACTTTGTCACCACATAAAAAGCTTGTGGGTAATGTTAATAAAGGTATTCTGTCTGCTAAAGATATTTAGCTTTTCAGCCTGCTAGGACCTTTCATTTGGTTGTAAAAATGATCTGCAAAACCATTCAGAATGAGACTGAAAAAAACAGTGTAAATATTATGTCAAAACTATAAATATATACAGTGACAGTAAGAAAACTAGATCCTTGTCATTATTTTAATAACCTACCTCAGTGCACTGCTAAAGAATTCTGAATTGCATTTCTCATGTATCCACTTGGACCTTTCACCTTTTCCATAGCCAACTTAGTCCTGATCCGTAAATCTCATAGTAAGATGTTTTTTATAAAGTTGAAATGTTCACTTTATTAAGAAGAATAACATAATATAAAAAGTTGTTAGAAATTTTCACCTTTTCCTTAGTTATGCCTGTTTCTTAAAGGGACGTTCACACAAAGAGTAAAATTTACTCATGGATTCCGTACAGATTCTGCCCTTGAAAACTGACAAGTATTTATTTTACTAAAGTACTGTACATGCTTGTTGCAGGTGGATTTAATCTTGTTTTTTGGATTTGGTTTTCATGCGATTTACAGTCAGAAAAGAGTCTCATTCATGCTTAATAGTTTAAGACCGGGAATCAAGTTAAAAACCACATCTACTACTCTGTTTCCCGAAAATAAGACACCCCCAAAAATAAGACATAGTGCATTTTTTTATGCAATTCAGAGTTTGACTGCTTATGCTGATGTTTGTGATGAAATCACTACAGTATATTAATACATATTGATGTTTTGTTCAAAAATAAATGTGAATTATTGTTCATAGAAAAAAAAACATCCCCTAAAAATAAGTCTTAGCTCGTCTTTTGGAGCAAAAATTAATATAAGACACTGTCTTATTTTCGGGGAAACAGGGTACTTGTACAAATGTTTTTGCCACATATTGCAAGAGGATTTTACCCATCCCCTTTGACATCAATAGTAAATTTCTAAGTGTTTGCCATGTGGAATGTATAAACCACGCACTGAAAATTTGCATTGTATGAACTTCAACACATATTTTCTGTTGAGGTTAATAAGAATTGCTTTCTGTAAGTTTTAAACAGTTTTAAATTCCAGGTGGAATCCGACTATAAATCTTGATCCATGGATAAAGCCTAATGCTCTTGCTTCTAAAAGTGGAAACACCCAATTGTGGCAAATACAACTCAATTTTAAACTTGACAAAATGCTCTCACATGTCAAGTGATTTTTTTATCTTGATTAGGAAAATTATTATTTTTTACGTTCTAAAAATATTTGATCATTCTAGAAAACAAAAGATCACTGGTTAGCTTTAATATTTTGTCTCCTTGTCTCCTTTCTAAGGAGACTTTTGCTTAGAAATTGATGTCAAGTGTAAACAGCGGCAAATAAATCTAACCAAGAGTTAGAAATCATCTTCGAAAAATGTACCATCCTTCAACATTTTATTAAAATACTCAGCATGAAGATGTCTAAAGGGGAACAAATTGTCCATGAACTAATGAAGACAACCTGCAGAGAAATAACACCCATTGTCAGACAGAGAGACTTAAAGTTCACATTTTGTTCAGTACATATGTTCATTTATCAAGATGAAATCACCATAACCTGGTAAATATGGAACATGATAAATGGTTCAGCTTGCTCTGTCGATTTTTATTGGCTCTGTCTTCTTGCTGTGTAACTGAATTGTTCCATCACAGCTGACAGTTGTACTACCTCATAGACATCATTCACTTTTGGTTTTCTTCCCATTCTCCAAAAAGCAAGACTAAGCAAAAATCAAGAAATACAGGAAAATGCACCAAGAAACATATTAAGAAGACAATAAGGCTAGAAGAAAATTGTACTTAGAAAAAATTGATCCAAATGTCTTGCTAGTAAAATGTGCTAGATCAGCATAGCAATATATAATTATGTGATACTTAATTTAGAATTATAATGTGGGTAGTGGATCCACTTGGTCACCGTGAGTGATGGCACATACCCAGTGTCAGACTGGGGGGTCTGGGGCCCACAGAGGAATTGATCTTGGGGGCCCACCCTACTGTACGTAAAAATATTACCGGCCTGTCGGACATAAATGCGCCCATTTTACCACATAATACAGTGTGCAAAAAAGAGCTGTATTGTGTAGTACAATAGCAAGAGAGCCACATATCTGTCTGTCTCACACATATGTCAGTCTAACATATCATAGACACATGGCTAAGTAGTTCCATCCATATCCCCCACCAACAGCCCACATACAATATCCTCCTCCACGTTTCTCTAGGTCACGCACCTCACCACCTGCTAAAATAAACACCAGCAGGAAAGTAAAAGTGTAACTCCTCTCACAGGGTCAGGTGTTCCCTCACTCTTACAATCAGGGACACATGTACACTGCCACTATACTAACGACAATATAACCTACAACACTGCCATATAGAAACCACATAGAGGTCAGACACCAGCTCAGGTACAACCTACAACACTGCCATATAGAGACCACATAGAGGTCAGTCCCTAGCTCAGGTACCACCTACATCACTGCCATATAGAGACCACAGAGAGGCAGGGCCGGGATGACGGGTAGGCAGAGGTAGGCGATCGCCTAGGGCGCCTACCTCTGCCTGTCCCTAAGGGGCGCAGACAGAGGCCCGACCCTCGCCGGCGCGCCAGGCCGCTGCCATGGCCTGGAGCGCCGGCGGTCTCTTTAGCTGCGGGCTTGTGCGAAGCAAAGAGCGAGCGCTCCCTGCTCCGCAGACAATGTCGGACTGGCTCCGGGTCCGACACTGGGGGCCGCCGGGTCCTCATAGTGCTGAGGTCCAGCCGCGGCCCCGTGCTGCTCAGCTGGGCAGCGTCGCGATGAAGTGATATCATCGCGACGCTGCCTATCCTCAGACGCACAGCCCGTCATAGGCTGTGCGCCCGAGGAGCTGCCGGAGGAGCGTCAAGGCGCTGGAGGCAGGGCCTAAATGGAGAGCGCGGCCGGGAAGCAAGTAAGGTAAGTATTAATGTTGTTATTTTTAACTGCCTGTGTGCCCCTATATACTGCCTGCCTGTGTGCCCCTATATACTGCCTGCCTCTGTGCCCCTATATACTGCCTGCCTCTGTGCCCCTATATACTGCCTGCCTGTGTGCCCCTATATACTGCCTGCCTGTGTGCCCCTATATACTGCCTGCCTGTGTGCCCCTATATACTGCCTGCCTCAGTGCCCCTATATACTGCCTGCCTGTGTGCCCCTATATACTGCCTGCCTGTGTGCCCCTATATACTGCCTGCCTGTGTGCCCCTATATACTGCCTGCCTCTATATACTGCCTGCCTGTGCCCCTCTATACTGCCTGCCTCAGTGCCCCTATATGCCTGCCTGCCTCAGTGCCCCTATATACTGCCTGCCTCAGTGCCCCTATATGCCTGCCTCAGTCCTATATCTATATACCTGTCTGAGTGACCCTATATTTATATATCTGCTTGTGTAAGGGTACAATATCTATATACCTGCCTGATTTGAGGAGACAAATATATCTATATACCTGCCTGACTGAGAGGGCATATCTATATACCTGCCTAACTGATGGGGACCTATATATACCTGCCTAATTGAGAGGACATATATACCTGTCTAACTGCAGTGACCTATATAGCTTCCTATCTGAGGGGACGTATATACCTGTCTAACTGAGGGACTTATATACCTATAAGTAAGGAGTTGCTGGAAATGTGAGGATTCTAAAGTATTTGTGTCTAAATCTGCAGGGACGAGTATTGGCCGGGAGAAATCAGCATGAAGGTGTGAACCGGATGGAGAAGAAAAGGGAAAGTGAACGACGCTGATCAGAAAAGACGTCTCCTGTGAGTCACTAAATGTAACTGCATTGTAATCACTTATATTTTTGCTGAGCATCTACATACAACTAGTATATACCACTATATAGTACCTTTATGGGGTAATATATGTCTTCAGTGCCTGTGTACAGCTGATAGTCACATGTGGGGGTCACGTTCGGTCAGGGTCTGGCAGGATTATTTGATCCTTAAGTAGTAATAGTTTTGTGTCTTGGTTTTGTATGAGTGTTTTTTAGTAACATTGATTTGTCTGGTAGATTTGTTCCATGTATAGGTGGATTATTTAGTGACTGTTATTTAGGGATATTGCACTGTCATATGTAGGTGAGCAATTTGTCAGGGCTGATTTTCATTGTACAGCGACTGCTGAGGCGATGGACAGGAGCTATGTGGGATACGCAGAAAATTAGTGACAGGAACAGAAGGTTTTTCAATGTAATACATGCTGCAGTTCCGTGTGAACCCAGCCCTACTGAGCAAAAAGTAACACAGAGGGCCTGTGGCCTGGATGTTTTAGGACCCTAGCAACGCCCATGGGCGTAGGGATGACTGGTAAGAAGTGGTAGAGAGTAACTGGTGCAGGGGGGAGAGAGTAACTGGTGCAGGGGGGAGAGAGTATCTGGTGCAGGGGACAGAGTGGTGCAGGGAACAGAGTGGTGCAGGGGACAGAGTAACTGGGCAGGGGGGGCGAGAGGGCATGGCGCAGGGGCGAGAGGAATTAGAGGGGGGGCGATTTTTTTGGGAGCGAGGGGGGCGCCATTGGCTGTACTTGCCTAGGGCACCAAAATGCCTTGTCCCGGCCCTGCATAGAGGTCAGACAGCAGCTTAGGTATAACCTACATCATCGCCATATAGAGACCACATAGAGGTCAGACACCAACTCAGGTATAACCTACAACACTGTGCAAAGGATAACTCCTCTGAAGAAGCGCTTTGTGTAGCGCGAAACGCGTTAGATTTTATCTGTTGTTTTTTAATCGTGCAAAGGATAACTCCTCTGCATGTTTTTTAAAATAAATTGGATAACTTTTAAATTATTTTGCCTGCATCATTGCCGTTCTTTAGAGATATACATGTGCGCCAGATCCATAATTTTTTTCTATATTTCTGCAACACCGCCATATAGAGACTACATAGAGGTCAGATACCAGCTCAGGTATAACCTACAGCACTGCCATATAGAGACCACACAGAGGTCAGACACCAGCTCAGGTATAACCTACTACACCACCATATAGAGACCACACAGAGGTCAGACACCAGCTCAGGTATAACCTACACCACCATATAGAGACCACATAGTGGTCAGACACCAGCTCGGGTCACATCAAATTACAGTGAATACAGCACTGATCCAGTATAGAAGTAAAATAACCCCTGAAATCAGGGACTCACCGGAGATGTCTTGACTGAGGATCGTTCTCTTCTCTTTTGAGTAGTTTCCCTTTTTCCCCCTTTTTTCGCACCGTTTCCAACGACATGATGACTTTTTCCTGGGCCCCCACTCATCCCCCGCAGAAATTACACACAAATAATTAAATACTAAAATTTTTTTCCCGCTTTTTCTTTACCTATAAACCCACCTCTTAAAAAACTTCCCAGGGGTGGGAGAGCGGGAAAAAGCCATAACTTTTTTAAAAACTAGTATCCTAAGGGGGTTGGGGGGGGTGGGGAGGACTAACCCCCGGGGGGGGAATGCTACAAAAAATGGGGGGCTGCCCTCTTAATTAATTACCCCGGGAGGTAGTCAAGACTCTAGGGGAGGTAGGCAAATGGCAAGGGCCCCCTTTGCTAAAAGGCCCCATTAGGTAGGGAACCCCCCTGACAAATTTTTTGGGGGGGCCCAATCAAGTAGGCCCTGGGGGTTTGGGGAAATAGACCCCAATTTTGATAGGTAGGTTTCCCCGTTAGGTTTGGGGTTAGGTAAAGGGGGTTTTATGAGTCCAGTTACGTAGGCTGGAGGGGAGTCAGGGCCCCCTTTAATAGTAGGGAAAGGGATTAGGGCCCCCCTTTTGTTTTTTTAGGGAGCCAGGGCCCCCGTTTGTAAATTTGGGAGCCAGGCCCCCCCCTTTTTATTAGGTAGCCAGGGCCCCCGTTTGTATTAGGTTTGCCAGGGCCCCCCGTTTTTATAGGTAGCCCCAGGGGCCCCCCGTTTTTATTAAAGGGATTCAGGGGCCCCCTTTCCCCTATTAGGTAGCCAGGGGCCCCCTTTCATTTTTAGGTAGCCAGGGGCCCCCCTTTTAAATTTTTAGGTACCAGGGGCCCCTTTAAAATTTTTAGTAGCCAGGGCCTCTTTAGTCATTAGGGAAACCAGGGCCCTCTTTTGTCATTAGGGGGCCAGGGGCCCCCTTTTTGTCCTTAGGGAAACCAGGGCCCCCTTTAGGGCAATTTGGGACCAGGGCCCCACTTTTGAATTAGGTAGCCAGGGCCCCCCCTTTTTCATTAGGTAGCCAGGGCCCCCCTTTTTTCGTTAGGGAAACCAGGGCCCCCTTTATCATTAGGTAGCCCCGGGCCCCCCTTTTTTGATTAGCCAGGGGGCCCCCTTTTTTAGTTAAGCCCCGGGGCCCCCCTTTTTTAGATTTTGGGCCCGGTAGCCAGGGGGCCCCTTTTTAATTAGCCCCGGGGCCTGGGGCCCCCCTTTAGTCATTAGGTAGCCAGGGCCCCCCTTAAGTCATTAGGTAGCCAGGGCCCCCTTTGTAGATTAGCCTGGTAGTCAGGGCTCCCTTTATAGATTAGCCAGGTAGCCATGGCCCCCTTTGTAGATTAGCCAGGTAGCCAGGGCCCCCTTTAAAGATTTAGCCGGTACCCCTTGCCCCCCTTTTTTAAATTAGCCAGGTTTTTCCCCCGGGCCCCCTTTTTTTAGATTAGCCAGGGAGCCAGGGGCCCCCCCTTTTCCTTATGTAGCCAGGGCCGCCTTTATAAAATTAGCCCGGTAGCCAGGGGGCCCCCCTTTATCCCCTTTAAGTAAACCAGGGCCCCCCTTTAAGATTAGCCAGGGACCCCGGACCCCCTTTTTAGATATTGCCAGGAAACCCCCTTAAAATCATTAGGTACCCGGGCCCCACTTTAGTCCTCAGGTAGCCAAAGGGGCCCCCCCTTTAAATCATTAGTACCAGGGGGCCCCTTTTTTAAATTAGCCCGGTAGCCTGGGGCCCCCCCTTTTTGGGCATTAGGTTTCCAAGGGGCCCCCCTTAAGTCATTAGGGAGCCAGGGGCCCCCCTTTTTTGATTAGCCCGGTAGTCCCGGGCTCCCTTTTTAATTACCAGGGACCAAGGCCCCCCTTTGTAGATTACCAGGTACCAGGGCCCCCCCTTTTTTGATTAAACCAGGTAGCCAAAAACCCCCCTTTAAAGAATTTTCCAGGACCAGGGGCCCCCTTTTTAGATTTAAACCAGGTAAACCAGGCCCCCTTTAATTTAAATTTGCCCGGTAGCCTGGGGCCCCCCCTTTTGTCATTAGGTTGCCAGGGCCCCCTTAAATCATTTGGTAGCCAGGGCCCCCCTTTTTTAGATTTGCCTGGTAGTCAGGGGTCCCTTTATAATTTTGCCAGGAAACCATGGCCCCCTTTGTAATTAGCCAGGGGAGCCAGGGCCCCCCTTTTAAGATTAGCCAGGACCATTGCCTCCTTTAAAAGATTACCAGGTAGCCAGGGCCCCTTTATAGTACTAGGTAGCCAGGCCCCTTTAAATTAGGATAGCCAGGGCCCCTTATAGATTACCAGGTAGCCAGGGCCCCTTTATATTGAGGTAGTCAGGGCCCCTTTAGTCGGTAGCCAGGGCCCCCTTTATAGATTAGCCAGGTAGCCAGGGCCCCCTTTAAAGATTAGCCAGGTAGCCAGGGCCCCCTTTATAGATAAGCCAGGTATTCAGGGCCTCCTTTATAGATTAGCCAGGTAGTCAGGGCCCCCTTTATAGATTAGCCAGGGCCCCCTTTATAGATTAGTCAGGGCCCCCTTTATAGATTAGCCAGGTTTAAACCAGTGCGGCCCTTCTTATTAAAAAAAAAAAAAAACACACAGAACTATTCCCACTCCGCGCTCCTGACGCGACAGGGCCGCCTGCTTCTACGTCGCAGGCATAGGCGGGCTGTGATATGACGTCACGTGAGGCTGCGCCTGGCAGGCTTAGGCTAGGCTTAGGCTCAGGAGATCAAGGGCCGAGCGCAAGTTGTTGTTCTCGGCTCGTGAAGCGCAGCCCCGAGTTGGGCATTAGGTACAACATGGGCCCTGTTCTGACGTCGGATGCAGGGCCCCGGGCGTTTAGGGACCGGATGCAGTGGGAAACGGCCCCCGGGAACGGCACCCCGCCCCCGGGGGGGCCCACAGCACCCCGGGTTTCCCCCCCCACCGGAATAAGATTAGGGCAAGAACCCCCTTCAAATAGCCCCAATGCTTTGGGCATTGGGATGTTTTAAAAGGCCCCGGGGTTTTTTGGGTCCTTTCCTTTTTTGGAAAAACCCTTTAACCCCTGCGACTGAGACCAAGTTTTTTCTGACATGGAAAAGCAGATTTTCACTCCAAAATTTACCTTGATTGTTTTAAAAGATTTCCTTTCTCCGTTCAGAGATTCAAAAAAACCTGGCCAATGCAACAAAATTTTCAAAATTTAAGTAAAAAATTTTTATTTTTTTGTAGGGTTTCCCATCTTTGGTCTGAAAAACATAGAGCAAAAATTTAAATTTGCAGCTCCATTTTTGTCTCATCTGTTCAAGAACATTGGGCCCTAAATTTTTTTGGGCTTACACTATCCCTTTTTTTGGGGCAAATTCCAGTCTTGTTATAAATTAGTTTGGCTTTAAAACCATTTTTTTCCTCCTTTTGGCCCTCCCAAATTAAAACCATTTTGGCCCAAAGAAAAGTGATGGTTTGTGCAATCTGACACTATGCACCTTAACCTTGGAGTTAAACCTCTTATATTTTTGAAAGTTTTTTCTGGGCTTTTTTTGGTTCCATCTGATTATCTTTCTCTTGAATTTGTCCAAAATTTTTCCTTTTTGTGGCCCCCAATGGAAGTTGGCTACAATCCATAACCTTAAAAGGGGGTTCATAACACCTCCAGAAACCTTATGAAGAAAATAAAAAACCAAAAAATGTAAACCCTTTCCAAATATTTTTAATTTAAAGAAATAAAAGCAAAAATGTTATTATATTAGCGGGATTGCCCAAAGGGATGCTTGTTTTCTTTTGGAGAGGAGGGGTAACAATCCTCGTGTCAGTATGACTGACCCGTGGGAACATGGGGTAAAAGGGGTGGGAACCCCTCTTTGATTAACCGGGGGCAAAGGGTATAGGTGGTTACCCACATTTGCCATAAAATTACAGCAGGGAAATTTGGAAGAGGGGATAGCATTTTTCCAGGCGGGAAACCCAGACGGGTACAAATGGCAGTAGACACAGGTAACGGCGGGGGCGGGCGACAGGGTAAAAAAAGGGGGAAACCCTTTTTGGGAAAAACACGGGGTTTTAATTTAGGTAAAATTTAAGTATAGAAAGCAGGGTAAACAGCAGCCGGGGGCCAACCCTCTAAGAAATAACACAACTAAAAAATTTAACCGGGAGGCAAGGGCAGGAATTTCCTTTTTCCAAAGCCGGGGGACACAGGCACAGAGCGGGAAAAATGGGGACACGGCCCCTTTTAAAAAATCAGAAGGCGTTGGCGCCCTTTATGCGCTCATTTTTTGCAAAAGCGGGCCACAGAGGATGGGTTTGAAAAGGGAGCAGGCTTGGAAGTAAAGCTGCCAGTTGACCCCCCGGGGGCCGCGGTGCCACCGCTGGGACGGGAGCCGGGGACGGGTTTAAGTTTTCACGCGGGGACAAAAAGGCCAGCCCTGTATGAGAGCCGCGGCATGGCCCAAAGACTAGGAGCCAAAAAAAGAAACCCGGAAAAACCTTGCCAGACAAAATTTTCCCCAGTTTGTGTGCCGCAGCTAGAAACTTAAATGAAAAGAGGGGAATTTCAAATTAACCCTTTGTGACAAACATTTTTTGTCTGCTTTTCCTTTTTTTCCCTGGTCCAAAAGGTTGGGGTTATTTTTTTTTCCCCCACAGAAAAAAATTTTACCAGCCCTTTTTGACCTTTTTTCCCCGGGCCCCAAAAAAAAATTTAAAACCGTTTTCCCCCTTAATACCAAAAAAACCCCAACTTAAAATTGGAAATTGACAAGTTTTTAAACCCCCAAAAACCCAAAAAAAACCCAAAAAAATATAAAAAAATTTTTTTTTTGTTTTTTTATTAAAAAGTGGGCCTTTTTCCCCTCTAAAAATTTTAAAAAAAAAAAAATTTTTCCCCCCAATTTGACCCCTCCCCCCCCCCTAAAAAAAACCCATTTTAAACCCCTACGGGGGAGCCCCCCCCCCCCCAGAATAATTTGGAGCGGCCCCAGGCCCAACCCCCAAAATGCCCCTTTCCCAAAAAAAATTTGAAGGGCCAAAGGGTTTTGGGGGGTTTTTCTGAAAAAGGGGCACCAAAAACCTTTGGGACCTAAATTTTCCCTTTTTCCCAAAACCCTGCCCCCCCAAAAGGCCCCCCCAAAATTAAACCCCCCAAAAAAAAAAATCCCCCCAAGGTTTTAAAAGGGTTTAACCGAAAGGGTTAAATTTCCCCAAAATTTTTTAAACAGGGAAAAAAAAGGGTCCCCGGGCCGGGGGTTTTTTCCCCCCCCAAAAAAATTTTTTTGTCCCCCAACCCAAAAAAGGAAAAAACCCTTCAATTCCCCCAAGGTAAAAGGGGGAATTACTTTTAAACCCTAAAACTGCCCCCCAAAATCCCAAAAATTTCGGCTAAATTGGGAAACTAAATCCAAGAAGCCCCAAGTACGAGACCCCCGCCAAAAAAACCAGCGTCCTTTTGGGGGTTTTGGGTGGGGGCCAAATTTATTTTCCCTTTTCCTTTTTGGGGTGGGATAAAGGGCGATTTTCGCATCCCCCAGGGGGGGTTTTGGAAGGGGGAAAAGGTTTTAAAGACAGAGGGGCCCTTTAGGCCTTTCCCCCCCTTTTTTGAAAATTTTTGGGAAATTTTGGGGAAGAAATCCCTTTGCCCAATTTTTTTTTTGGAAAAAAAATTTCTTTAAAAAAAAATTTTAAGGCCCCCCCATTTTTAAATAAAAACCAAAATTTGGGCTTTTTTAAACCCGGGAAAACCAAGCCCCAAAAAATTTCCTTAATCCTTAAAAACCCCCCCCAAAAGTTCCTCCGAGGGAAACGACAACCCCCCCCTTTATAAAAACTCAGGGGTTCCCCCCCAACCTTTCTTGACAACCCCACCTCCACATCTGTCGGGTGACAGTATAAACCCCCAAATTTTCAGCAAAACCGGGGGCACCCCCTTTTCCCCCTTCTCGAAAAGGACCTTAAAAGGCTTTTTTCCCCTTTGACCCTTTTGGCAGGCTATGACCCCGCCCTTTTAAGGGGAAAGGGGAAAAAAAAAAGGGTTCCCCCCCCCTTTGCTTTTTTTATGCCCCCTCCGTTAAAAAGTTTTCTGAAGAAAACCCATTTTCCAGGTTTTAATTCCCACCAAAAAAAGGGGAAAGCCTTGAGAGGCTTGGCAAAAAAACCATTGATACAAAATTGGATATCAAATGTCTCGGTAGAAAAGGGAAAGAAATAACAAAGCTTTTTCAAAAGGGAAGAAAAGAGGCCATTTTAAATTTTTTTTTTCGAGATGGTAGATTTAAAAAGAATTTCCGGAGGGGCGGGTATTAAAAAGGGGTTAAAATTTAGGAAAGGAGGGGGGCCCCTGTAAAAAAAACCCTTTAAAAGGGGGAGTAAAAATCCCCTTCCCTATAAACCCCAAAAAATTTGGCCGGGAAAGGGTTTAAAAAACAAGACCCCCCCTTAAAAATCACCACCGACCCGCCCTTTGGGGGAAAGGGAGGGGGTTTGGTTCCATGATAGGGAACAAAGGCCCATTCCGGGGGGGTCTAACAATTTTTCCGAAGGGGCTTAGATTTTTGAAGAAAGGCCGAGTGTGGGGGGCCGTGCAATAGGAAAAGCGTTTGTAGCCCCGGGACTGTGGAAGGGTTTTATCCCGGGGGAAAGGGAGAGAAAAGCCTGGGGGAAAAATTTTGGTTTGTGAAAATATAAAACCCATTTTTCCCTCCCGGGCACTAGAATCAGGTCCAAAAATCTTGCTTTTGGAAACCCCGCCTAAAAAAATTTTAATCTAAAAACCGGAAACCCCCACCCCCCCCTTACCCTTTGGACGGGGCCCAACACCCTTCCCGCTATCCTTGGAGGGCAAAGAGGGCCAATAAAGTCCTTGAATAACGCAAAGGGCCCGCCCCAAAAAGGAGGGGGGGCACCCAGAATGGGGATAGTCTGGAATAAGTACAAAATTTTCGGAAAATGGTCATTTTTAAAGATATTCATTCCCAAAAACCTTTGAAAAAACCTTTGCTATTCCACCCCCCCCACAGAGGGCTAATTTGGGGGAACAATGGGGTTAAAAATTAGGGGTAAAAATAATTTGGGGGGGCCCCTGCTGGTTTTTGACCCCAAGATACAAATCTTTTTTCCGCCAGGAAAAGGGAAAATTAGATGGGATAGCGTTGACCGTGATCCGGGGGGGAAGAAAATTCATGGCTTGGGACTTAGAAAAAATTGATTTTTAAAATTAAAAACCCAAAATAAGTAAAAGGGGCCAGCTCCGACTAAAGGGAAGGGATGATATAAAGGGGGTCCTTTAGGTAAATAAGCAATTCACCCAGAAAACGCCGAGCATTTTAAAATTCTTTTGAGCCAAACCAAATCCCCTTTGATGCCCGACCGGGAAACCGAAAAGAAACCCAAATCAAGGCCCAAAAACCAGAAAAAAAACAAAAAAGGGTTTACAAGGGGAGCCTTGCCCTGGTGCCATTACATAGGGTCAAAGGGTCCAACAGGGAACCTTTGATTTTGACCCTCCGGGGGGATTGGGAAAGGGAAAGAGCCCCAAAATTTTTTCAGTAAATAGGGGCCCTAGCCCCAATGTGTCGGAGGAAATTCCGATAGGGGGGTCCCAAGAGATCCTACCCAAAATCCCCTTTTCAGCAAAAAGCGACAGGATCATAAAGGGGGCCCCCTTTTAAGCGGGCGTAAGGGGAATAATATCTAATGCCCTTAAAGTATTACGCGGCTTCTCCCCCCGGTAAAAACCCCCATTTTATCAGGGTGGATCAGAGTAAAAAAAGGGGGGTTTTGAGAGGGTTTGGGCTAGGATTTTTTGGAAATAAATTTTCAATAAACATTGAAAGGATATAGGTCTAAAAAACCCCCCCCAATGCCTTTGGGTCCTTACCCCCCTTGGGCAAGCCCTTTGGATTTTTTCCGGGGGGAGGATTTCCCGCGGGAAAAGGAGGGGAAGGAGAGATACATTGAAGGCTTCTAGAAAATGGGGGAAAAGGGGAAAAGGGACCCGGGCTTAAAAAATTGCCTTTTATAGCATTGGGCCCGGGGGCTCTTCCCCTGGGGTATTTCCCCAATAACTTGCTCTAACCCCCCCCGTTGAAAAAAGGTTTCCTCTAACTCGAGGATTTCATGATTTAGAAAGGGGAAAGGGGGGGGGAGGTTTGCCCCCCCCCGACTAAAGGGTTGGGGGGACCCGGGGCCTTGATATAATTTGGGGAGTAATACGAGGAAACTCTTAAAAATCTTGCTCCTTTTGGGGTTTTTGAGCTAAACGTACCCGTTCCCAAAGTTTTGTTTACTTGGGATAAAGGATTGCGAAAATTTTTTCCCCCCAATTTTCCCCGGGTTCAAGGAACGACCCTTTTGTCCCCAAACCATAAAACCGTGCACAAGTTTGCAAAAAGCCTCCCCCAAAAGAGGCCCCAAAAGACGTCTGATTTTCCATCGGGCCCTTTCAGAATTTCCTTTTAAAGGAGGGTCTCAGAAAGGGCCTGCTTGTTTTGTCTCCAAAAGAGCACTTTCGAAAACGCTTTTGGGCGATCGCGGGCAGAGCGGGGCTTTTTTAATTCTGCTACCATGTTTGAATGAGGATGCCCCTCATTTAAAACATTTCAGTGAAACCCCATTTTAAAAATGGAAGATGTCTAAATCTCTACATGTTCAGAGATGAAGAGCTCAATGTTTTTTTGGAAAGGGCCGCCAAGCAGAAATGAATTCTAGCAATAAGGACTCGTTGAATCCCAAGATCGGCCTTCGGAGGAAAAAATGGGACGTGGGGGGTGATATAAACGGAGCAAAGATCTGACCAGACCCCACTACCTACGAAGGGGTGAACGGAAAACCCAAAGGGGGGGCGCTATGCGAACAGGATTTAATCCATTCCCAAAGAAAGTTTTAAAAGGGGGCGGAAAAAAAAACTAAAAAACCCTAAACTGAGGGATGCCCGAAAACCGCCAACCCGTCCAAAAATTAAAGCGAAGGGAAGGGGCCCCCCTGGACTTTTTTTTTAGCTGGATACGAGAGCCCCTGAGCGGGGCCCCCTGGGGAAATTATCGAGAGTGGGGTCGAGGTTTAAAGGGGTTTAAATCCCCAAAAAGAAAACTTTGCCCCCGCGTGGGTATGTAAAAAATACCAAAAACCCCCCGTAAAAAAAAAGGTTTCCCAAAAAAATTTTGGGGCATATACATTCACAATATAAAAATATCCCCGCATAAATTTAAAGGGTCAAGGGTTAAATATCCCGGCCTTTAGCATCCGATGCAACCAAGTAACTGGGAAAGAAACAGAAAATTTAAAAGTATAGCAATGGCTACCCCCCGGATTGGGGAAAGGGGCCAAATTTGGGAAATACCCAAAGAGTGAAGTGCCCCATCCTTTTTTGATGGGAGGGTGGTTTTGAAACAAAAAAGCGCTTCCTGGGAAAACACACTATGGGGGGCCCCCTTTTAAAGAAAGGAAATGATTTGAGGTTTTGGGGCCCGCCCTTTCCCAGGAATGTTTTTGACCCCCTTTTGGGATTGAAGAGGGTATTTTAAAAATCCCCCACTATGGGGCGGGGGACAAAATGTGTTTTCGTCCATGCCCCATGCCCGGGGAAGGAGGAAGGGGAAATAAGAGGGAGGGAAAGGGGAAGGAAAGGGAAAAAGGAAAAACCCAAAAAAACAGGGGAGGGAAAAAAAAAACTAAACCCCTGTTAAATTCACTTTTTTAAAGAACTGACAACTTTTAGGAGGACCGGAGGGCCCCCAAACGGGGCCCAGGGGACCTCCTAGACCTAATTTTTGGGGGGGAAAAGGAAGGGCCCGGGCATAAACAAAAAGGGGCACTCCCACAAAAATGAAATAGTAGCCCATAAGGACATCTAAAAAATTGCACCAAAAACCAGGCATAGAAGCGGCCCAACTGGGACGTAATTGGGAAAGCTAAAAGGGGGTCCACAAGGGAAAACAGGGAAAAACAAAACCCCCAATCCCCCAAGCGACACTGGCCGAGGCACTCGCGGGGGTTAAATGTCAGTGACAAGGGGACTTTTCCCCCGAACTTGGGCCCCTTAATCTTGGGCTTTCGGGGGGAGTCCAATTTGGGGCCCCGCTGAGGGCGTGGGTTGAATTGAGGGGCCCAAAACCCATCCACCCCCCTTTGGGGGTTTTAAAGAAGGCCAAACAGGGAGGAGACTTTTGGAATCCCGCAAATCCTTTAAGAAAAAAAAGGTAAAATCTTCTGGATTTTGGGAGAGTGTAGGTGCGATCCCCCTGCGACAACCCCGGGCGAACGTAAAACCCCACCTGTAAGGGGAAAGTTTTTTTTTTCCTTTCAAAAACACGAATTAAAGGGGTTAAGCATAGCCCTTTTTTTTTGCGCCCCAAAATGTAAAAGTGACAAGTCCGGGAAATTTTTATAGGTTTTATCTTGGGTAAGTAAACGATCGGCGTCTGGCTTTTTTTGAAGGATCTCTTCCCTTTTAAAAACAAAGAAATGGACACGGCAAAAGAAAATCCCCGGGGTGGCGAGGGGTCTTTGCTAGGAGGCGTAATGCTCTGGGATTCCCTTTCCCCCTTTTAAGAAGGGAGGGATCTCGTTTAAAAAATTCCATTAAAAATTTGGAGACAAAGGGTAAGAACAGATGGGTGAATGGTTCCCGGGAAGGGCCCCGGGTCCGCAGGGTTATTCCCCTTCCTCTGTTCTCTTTCCTCGTCCCCTTTTTTTCCCCGGAAGCGAATAATTGGGAAAAATGCTGCTTTCACCCACCTTGCAAGGCAGAGATGGAGGCGGGGGACGTTTCCTGTTTTCAGCTGCAACTGCCACTCTTTGCGGGCATACATGAGAATCAGAACAAATTTGGGGAAATTTTGTTGAGGGGGTTTTTTGGTCAAAAAAGGGAAAATCTTGCCCGTGGGAAAGGGTTTTTTTTTGAGGAGTTTTTCAGGGCCCAGAGTTATCGGTTGCTATTTTTGAGAAGGCGACATGGGGGACTTTCCCCAGATTTGTGCCACCCCGAGGGGCCACACTGGGCCCATTTGAGGCCCCTTGGGGGACTTGGGATTGAGGAGTAGAATCAATTTTGGGAAAAAGAGGGCCCCCCGGGAAGGTGAGCGGCGGGCCCCGGGTTTGGGAAAAGCCCCCGACACTTGAGCATCAGAGCAAAGGGGAGCATGGGGAAAGAGGCTAAACCCCCAAAAAGGAAAAGACCAAATGTGCACCTTGAAGGGGGCCCAAATTTTAGCCCGGGGGGGGGGTTCGCCCCCGGATACCCCCTAGACCAAACTTTTAGGAGGGCCCCCCCACCTCAGGGCACGAGGGGGTATGGGGGGGCTGTGGGGGCTCGGGAGTTTCCCGTTCAAGGCACAAAGAGGTTTGGTGGGGGCGCCAGTGATCCAGTCCCCGGGGCCCCCGGGCCAGTGGTTTTTGGCTTCCGGCCCATAACCCTTTCCCCCCGTGCCACAGGCCCCCGCCCCACCGGGGCCCTGAAAACCCCCAAAACCTGTGGCATGGGGCTCTCACAAACCCAATTTTGGGCCAAACCCCAAGGGGAGATTTTCCCTTGCCCCCTTATATTGGGGGAGAAAATGATTTGGGGGAAGCTGCTAAAAGGACCCCCTTTGGGGTTTCAGCCCCTTTTTGGATAGGGAAAATTTCAGCAGGGCCCAAGCTCCGGGAGAAACGGAGACTGCCCTTTACTTCCCCAGGGGACACTTTTAACCCCCCCCGGTTTTCCTTTTGAACCGCGGGCGCGCCATCCGGAGGGGAAACCCGGCGAGGGAAGAGAGGAAAATCGGCCGCACGGAGCTTGGGTGCACCTGACACCACAACCTTTAGTAAAAGCTGGCGGATGGGAGAGGAGATGGGCGCGGGCCGGCCCCGGAGGGGTTTCCCTTTTGCGCCACCCGCGGGTTTTTGGGGAAGGGGAAGGGCCCGGGGCCTGCCCGGCATGGGCGCAAAACCGCATCCCCCTGCGCTGGGGTTTTTTCGGGAGTTCCCCTGGCGGGGTCGCCCTTTTTTGGGTGCTGGTTTTTTTGCGTCCCTCGAGCCATCAGATCAGGGGGACTCACTGCCGTGGGCTTTCGCTCCCCCTCTGCGAGTGGAAGGTAAAAGGGGGGCGGGGGGCCCGCCCGGCAAAGGGCCCCCAGGGGCCCATCCTCTGTGCTGGGCTTCGGGAGTCGGGGCCCGGGGGCCTTTGGGGGCTGCTGGTTGTTGGGGCCCTCGGGCCCCTCAATCGCGGTACTTTTAACCTGCCGGGGGGCTGCGCTCCCCCTGCGAGTGGGAAGGGAAAAGGGGCCGCTGGGCCCTTTCCCCATGGGCGCAGGCCCCAACCTGCTGCGCTGGGGTGGGCGTCCCGTCGCGGGTGCGCCTGGAGGCTCCTTGGGTGCCCCCCCGGACCCTCAACCGGGGGTACTCACTGCAGGGGGCGCGCTCCCCCTCTCGAGCCCCGATCTCGTAGAGAGCATCGAGGTGATTTTCCGCGCGCCAGGGTCGAGCCGATAGGGGAAAAGCGAGGGGGGGGGGCCATTTTGGGAGGTGCCGGGGCCCTTTTTGCTCCAAAAGCGGCGTACGGCCAAAATACGACATATCCCCTGGGAGCATCTGTGGGGATGTTGAGGCAGATTTCCCCTTTTTGGTTTTTTCCCCCATTTTGATCGGGCAGATGAAGCAGATGCCAGTACATAGGTGGGAGCTCACAATCATCGCCCTTACTCGGCCAGTAACCACACCCCCCCGGGGGGGTGCCTTTAAAACCCTTCCCCGTTTGGAGCCAGTTTTGGCCTTCCTGAAAAACCCCTGTTTTAAAAATCTGGCAGGTCACTTTATGTGGAGAAAAAACTTTTTGACACTTTTACTACCCAAGTGATTCGAGATGTTTTTTTTTCGTGACACTTTGTGTTTTAAGTTAGAAATACTTTTTTGGCCCAAAAAGTCCTTGTTTATGTCATGATCAGCCAACAGCCCCCACTCGAGTTCTGGTCACCGGCAGGGGCCGTTGCGACGAAAACCATGTTTTTAACATAATACTTTGTGTTCTTAGTTAAACCAGTGGAACTGGTTTTCCCTTCCCCTGTGTGTTAATTATTAGGGCCAACCCCCGTGCCGGAATCCTCCAGCACCCTTTTTAGTTAAACGTGTTCCTCTTTTTTTGACGTTTGTTTCCCATCGGTTTTTTGTGTTCTTTCCACCATCACCTCTGCTCTGTGTTCCCCAGTTCCCATTTAATTTCCCCTTACCTTCCCCTGTGCCTTTTATTGGGTTTTTCCCATATTTTTTTGCTTGCTGTTCTCTTATTGTTTTTCGGGTTACCTGACTTTGCTTGGCTTTGGACTATTTTCTCTTCCTGATTTTTGTACTGCATTGCCCGACTTCCGACTTGGCTCTCTTAGTTTTTCCTTCAGTTCTCGATTTAGTACGCGCTGCCCGCTTGCGCCAAACTTTGCTTGCCTGACGTTCCCTTTTTGTGTTTTGTATTTTTTTGTCGTGTCTTGGTTTTCCACGATTCTTATAGTGTTCAGTCTTTGGTTGGGGCCGACCTTTTAAGGGGTGGGTACCCCCCAAAAAGGCCGGGGCAGTGGTTGGGGGCCGGTAAGGGGCCCCACTCTGTCGTGTTTCTGTGTGTCCCTGACCGGTCCCTTACAGTTTATTTGTGAAAAATATCAAAATATCATGCAATTTTCAAAGTTCAAAAATTTCTACGTGTAAGACAGATATTAAACCCCCTCAAATTTGTTTTAAACTGGCACTACCCTATTCTAGTATTGGATCATTTTTAAATGTTTTTTTTTTTTTTTTTACCACATTAAGGGGCTTGAAATATAGTAGTAATTTTTTACATTTCAAAAAAATTTGGAAAATAATTTTTTTTGGGGCCGTCCTTTCTGAGTGGGTTTGAGGGGGCCCGTATGTTACCCCAAAAAATGACCCCATTAAGAAACTACACCCCTTAAAGTATTTAAAAAAGTATTTAAAAGTTTGTTGACTCTTTAGATATTTTACAGAAATTAAAGCAAAAAGGAGGTGAAATTTCAAAAATTTCCTTTTTTTTGCGATTTTAAAATTTTTTTTCATTTTTCCCCTGGACACAGTAGATGTATCATGGAAAAGCTTTAAAAATTTATTCCCAATTTGACGTTTTCAAGATATCCCATATGGGGCCCCCAGGCGCTATTTTGGTCAACCCCAAAACCCCAAAAAAGGACACCTCCCCCACTCTGGGGTTCATTTTTTATTACAATTTTATTTAGGCGCCAATTAGGTTTTTCGGGCACCCTAAGGTGCCAAAACTTTTTAAAACCCCCCTAAAAAGACCCCAATTGGAAACTACCCCCCTTACGGGAAATATCCGAGGTGCATGAGATATCGGCCCCCCAAAGGGGTTTCACAAATTGTTTTAGCGTTTGGCTCTGAAAAAAAAAATATTTTTTTTTCCAATCTGCAAATTTTTGCAAAAATTTTACATTTTTTCAAAGAAATCCCGGAAAAAAAAGCAACCCCAAAAATTTTGTTACGCATTTTTCCAAGTTTGGCAATACCCTACTGTGGGTTAAATGCTGTTGGGGGCATGTCAGGGGGGATAAGGGAGAGACGCATTTGGCTTTTGGAATGCAGATTTTTGGGGGGTGCATTACATTCAAGCCCCCCAAAAAACAGAACAGGTGAAACCCCCCCAAATGCCCCATTTTGGGTTCAACACCCTCAGGATCTCTCTAGGGGGGTACTGTGCATTTTTTGGGCACCAATTGTTCCGTAGTTTTTTTTTTTACTTTGGGGCCTGAAAATGGGGGGGAAAAAAAGCAGTTCTGCCATTGTTTTTTGGGGTTTCATTTTTTTCAGTATTTGCCAATGTGATAAAGGGCAAAAATAACTTTTTTTTGGGGGTCAGTACAATTACAATGATAAAATTTTATATAGTTTT
>JAODAL010024947.1:0-59574 GCA_025379985.1 Phyllomedusa bahiana
GGGGGGTTTTTTTTTTGGGGTTTGTTTTTTTTCCTTTGGGGGGTTTTTTTGTTTTTGGGTGTTTTTGTTTTTGTTGGTGTTTTTTTATTTTTTTTTTTTTTTTTTTGTTTTAAATTTTGTTTATTTTTTTTTTTTTAAAAATTTTATAAAAAAAAAATTTATTAAAACAGAAAACACTTTTTTTCATCCCCATAGTTGAGACCCAAACTTTTTTATTTTCGTGTAGGAGGTATACGGGCTTTTTTTTTTGCGGATGAGTTACTTTTTTATTGGTATCTTTTTTGGGGGGACAAAATTTTTTATCATTTTTTAAAATCCGTTTTTTTAAAGGGAGGGTGAAGAAAATACTGCAATCCTATTGTTTTTTTTTATTTTTATTTTTAACAGCGCTAAAAGGGCTTACCGAAAAAAGTTAGCTTTACTCTGTGGGCGATACGTTTTTGACGATCCCAATTTATATTTTTTTTTAGTTGAACACTTTAAAAAAAAAAAGTGTTTTTTTAGTGGAAAAGAAATATTTATGCATCGCTATTTTTGGGAAGCCTAACTTTTTTATTTTTCCGTATACGAGACTGAAAGGATTTTTTTTTTTGCGGGATAACTAAACTTTTTTAAATTGGTAAAAACTTGATGGTTTAGGGTTTTTTGATCACTTTTTTCCTTTTTAGGTCGGGGGGATGAACAAAAATCTTTTTTTTTTTTTACCGCGTTCACCGTCGGGTAAATTAACATACAGATTTATGGGGCAGGTGGTTACACATGCGGCGATCCCCAAAATATGGGGGTACTTTTTTTTTTTTTTTATTTTTTTTTGGGGCGATTGGCGTTGTGAAGGTGAAAGGGGGGGTACGGTTTTTTATTTGTTTTTCGTGTTTTTGTTTTTTCATGTTTTTCATTTTTTTACATTTTTTTTTACTTTTTTACATTTTTTTTTAACTTTTCCCCCCAAAGAGGATTTTTAATAGAGATCTTTAGACCCTATTCAATAGGGAATCATACATAGCTTTTTTGCTATGACTGGTTCCTATGACAATGTCATCCGTGCCGGGCTATGCCCCCAGGGCACGGCCGGGCGTGTGACGTCATTGACAACCCGGAAGGCATTCTCTGCTTTTTCTTTTCTCTCAGAGGGGAGGAGCTCCGGATTTAGCGATCCCCGCAGTTGCGCCGGCCGACAGAGACGCGGGGGAGCGATCTCCCCTCGTCTCCCCGTTATTGGACCCCATGGTCGCGATAAATTTAAAAGGTTAACCGGCCCCCACCCCCCGGATTTATCCGGGGGTCGGGGCCCCACGCGCGGGGATGTCGCTGCTTTAAGTTCGCGCGATCCTCAGGACGATGCATACGTCCAAGGTCGGAAAGGGGTTTTAAATAAATTTGGGCTAAGAGTGAGCAATGGAAAAACTACCCAAAACCAAGGGGCCCAAGATTTGAGAGCAGGTTCCTTTAAGTGGGGTACGGGGCCCTTTTAAAAACCAGGCGTTCAGTTCCAAAAAATCTAGATAATCTTTTTCGCCGAATTTTTTCCTCCCTTTTCCAAATCATTAAAGCTGATTTAAGTAAATGGGACCGGAAGAAATTTTCCTGGACGGGTCGAATCAATATTATTAAAATGAATGTCCTCCCTAGGCTCTTATACCTGCTCCAAACCCTCCCGGTAGCTCTCCCTAATGGCCTCTTTAGAGATCTCAAAAGATGCTTTGGTTAGTTTGTCTGGGGTGGTGCGAGGCCGAGGATTGCTAGAAGCATTCTAATCAGGCATAAGGGTGATGGAGGGCTGGCCCTCCCTGATGTGAAGTCATATTATGTAGCAACAATCGCAGCTAGAGTTCTGGATTGGTTCCATGCTAGGTCTTCAAAGTCATGGGTGCAGCTTGAGGAAGCTATATATGGCAGGCTGTTATCATCCTTGCCGTGGCTCCTGCCTCGTCTTAGGGACTTCGGGCTAACTCGCTTGCCTCTGATCTCACGGGTCACCGTATCAGTTTTTAAGAAATACGGAGTACAGTATAAGTTGTATGGCCCCGGGGGACCACTAGTACCAATTAAGGGCAACCCTGACCTGCAGATCTCGGCTCCCTGTCTCCTATATCATGATAGCGTAGAGAAGCGCCCCCAAGTAATAGACAGTTTTATTAGAAACGCTGTGTTTAAGTCATATAACGAAGGTGTGGCGGCACAGAACCAAACTCCGAATGTGTGGCCGCAATACATGCAGCTTAAGCATTATTTTGACACCAATAGACTTGGGTTTGGCTTGGCTAGAAACCCCTCTGGTTTTGAAACTCTGTGCATGCAGCAACATGCCCCAAGACATACAATATCGGGGATATACAGCTTGCTGCTAGATACCCTATCAAGCGGTAGGCCTGTATTTAGAGACAGCTGGGAGAAAGAATTAGGCCTTACATTGACTGATGAAGACTGGACTAGAGCATACACCCTGGTGCACAAGACCTCAATTTCTTGTCGCGTACAGGAACTTAACTACAAAATTCTTTCGCAATGGTACCGAGTCCCCACCCTATTGCATACACTATATCCCGCAGCCCCTGCCACATGCTGGAGATGTGGGAAAGAGTCAGGAACCATGATGCATATTTGGTGGGGATGTCCAGATCTACAACCATTCTGGCAAAGGGTAATTGAGGTGATTGACAAAATTACTGGTATACAGTTACAAAATGACCCACGAGCCCTCCTTCTCTCCATGTTACCTGTACCGATGAGAACCTTGAAAGGGGGGCTTCTGCTTCTCCTCCTGGCAGCATATAGAAGTTTAATCCCCAGGAAGTGGAGGACCACTCAGACTCCATCCATAACCGAATGGTTTAAAGAAATCTTCCACATACAGAGAATGGAGGAGCTGAGATCGGAGAGTGAGAATTCACTGGACAGGTTCTATAGGACATGGAGCGATTGGATGTCCTTCATTGGATCACCTGAGTACCAGTTCGCAAATTGATTCCTAGCATAAGGGCTCTGACTTGGTCTCCCCTTGCAAATTTGTACCCTCCCCGTCTCCGGAAAGTGCTACAAGGGAGTGATTCTCCTCAGTAATTGCGTAACAGTCTATTGCCATCTAGATTGTATTGAACCCTCAGTCGCGTCTGAAAATGTTTAAAAGTTATATTGATTCCCATTGGATGATTATTTCCTTCCCGACTTTTATGTCCTTATGTACCTGTAACCTTCCGCTCTCCTGCGGGAACGCGAGTAGAGGGTTTGAAAGCAATTCGGCTGGAGAGTGGTTGGAGTAGTTTAGATTAAGTCAGGGGGACACTCTGTCAGAAGACTGGACAATATTTGCTGTCTTCTTTGTTCATACTCTGTCTAACAATGTGGAAGGGAGTTTGATGTTTATAACTTGTTATATGATTACGATTGTTATTTTGCATATTTTGTGATACCGGACGATATTTCAATAAAGCTCATTGGAAAAAAAAAATATTTTGTAAGATTTTAATTAGAAAAAAATATATACAAATTAGAAAGAAATGTTATTATTAACCTAATTAATTTGTCATTATTAATACAACTCTTTGAACTGCTTTAACCCCGAACGCCTGAAAAGTAGTTAATAACCAGCACATTTTTTTAGTTTTTGCCTCCTTGCATTTTAACAGTCGTAAATTTTTTTTATTTTTTCAATGACGCAGTTGTATGAGGCCTCGTTTTATTCAGGACAAGTTGTACTTTTTGGGGTAATAGTTTAAGGTCACTTATAAGTTATTGCAGAATTTTTTTCAATTTTTAAAAAAAATGTTTTCACTTTATTTGTGTTTTTTTTTTTACATTTGTTTTACATCATTCACATTTCACAATTAATAACTTTATAGATTAATTCTACAGGTTATTACATTTGTGTGAATACCTAATTTTGTGCGTGTGATGTATGCACAATTATTTTTTATTAATTATTTATTTTTATTTTATCATTTATAATATTTATTTTTTTCTACACTTTTATGTTTTGTACTTTTTTTTTATTAAATCCCATGAAGGGAAAACTGTTCTGCATTTTTTTTTTACACTTAGTCATTTATTAGCATATACATATATGCTAATGCACTATAATCTGTGTCATTTTAACTCATTCAGCGATCGGGGCGGGCCCCACATCCCTGCATTATGAGGTTAATTTTGTTTTAAGAAGAAAAGAAGCCAAAATTTGGTTCAATTGTATGTTCAAATGTTATACAGCCCATGAAATTTCAAAGCATTACATGCATCTAGGGATGTCCAGGGGTTTAGAGCATGTATGAGGCCCCGGGTTAAATTTCCCCCGGGCATCTCCGGGTTTTTTTGGGGCCAAAAAATAAAAAACCTCCATAAAAATGGGGAAAAAGGTGCAGGAAGGTCAGGTTTCCGGGATTGACACAAAAGTCCCCCCTTGAGACTTTTGCCCCATTTTAATTTTTTCCCTATCCTTTTCCCCAAATTCCCGGGTTCCCTTAGGGGAAAACCCCCCGCCCCGACGAAGGGGGTTTCCCCCCGCAGCCCAAAACCCTGGAAATTGCCTTAACACCCTAAACTACTAGGGCCCTTTGTTCTTTGAGAACATGCGGTTTTGCAGGGGGGAGTAAAAGCCCTTTCCGTAGCACTTCTGACTCAATGGTCTCTCACGGAAAAAGTTCTTTTTGGGTCCAAAATCATCAAAGGTGTCAGGCTTTGGACAGCTGAAAGTGTGGTAGTGCCCGCTGCCCTTCTTTGGAGGCCAGGCCTTGGACACCTTTTTTTCATCATAAGGGGAGTTTAGTCCGGTCCCTCTTTTCCACAAAAAGTTTTTTTCCTAAAAACAAAAGGGAGGGAACACAACAACAAATTAGACAAATTTTTTTAGAACCCACAAAAATAAGCAATACCTATCTGGGAAAGGCATTCCCTAAAAACCCCTTAAACCCATAAAGTAAAACCACTCCCTCCCCAGGGGTGATCTAGGGCCTGGTTAAACTTAAAATTCCCCCTTCTGAAAAATAAACAGCTTTCTAAGGGGCCAAACAGTGACCTTCCCATTGGGGCCCCTTTATTATTTTGGTAAATAAACCCGTACGGGCAGGTGTCTCCAATCTTTTTGGGCACACTCCTCCTTTTCCCCCCAGCCAACCCCAAATCCCAGAACCATCCTTTTCTGCCATCCCTTACGCCGATTTTTGGGCCCTCCTGATCGGGCCCAAGCCCTGAAGGGGCTTCTTTTTGGTGAAAATTCACAAATCTCTCCCTTTTTTAAAATATTTTAATTTATCCTCTAACATTCTGACAGTGATTAATCGGAAACAGAGAACCAAAACCACGGCCACTTGTTTCCCTTCCTTAGGGCCCCACCCTTGTTAAATTCCTATGCATCGTAAAACACATGGGGGATCCAAAGCTTGCCCTTTTTGGGGGGGTTTTCTTTCCCCCCTTTGGCCTGTTGTGCCCACTATTTTCGGGACCCCTCACCAATAAAAAGGAAGGGGAAAGGGAGTAACTTAGTCAAGGCACATTGTTCGGTCCATTTTCCCCCCTTCTACCCTATCCTAAGCTTAAAATCCCCACATACCCAAAAAAATTGTCCCCAAAGGGAAAGGGAACCTGATTTTTTAAGAAGGCTCCCCCTGTTTTTTTAACGGGGTTGTGGACAAAAACCTTTTTTAAGGGAAATTTTCCCCCCCGGGGAAATTTCGGGCCAAATTCCCCAAATTCTATTTGGTAAAAGGCAGGGTTAATTCCCCGGGTTTAAGACGGGTCCCCCCCAACTTTGGGTTTTTGTTGCTTTTTGGGAATGTTTTGGGTTACCCCCTCCCTTTTCCTTTTCCTCCCCAGGCAAAATGATCTGTGGGGGGGGTTGGGGAAAACCAAACTAAAAAACATTCTTGTGCTGCCCCAAATATCTATTTGGTACGGGGGCCTAAGGGGGCCTGGCATTGAACAAACATAGCATTTTTGTTTTGTTTTGGGGGCCCCAGCTGTTTTTTTCCCCAATCTAGCCACAAGTTTTTTATCTGAGAACCCCATTCCTCCCCTTATAGTATCATCAAGGGTGGGATAAACCACGGCTGCCATGCCCTGAAAAGTCTGCACCAGCGGAAAGCGTAGATCCGTTGGGTTCCTCCCCCAACCTTTTGAAAAATGGGGTCTTTTTCACAGGACTTGGTACGGCCCCTAAAACCTCGGCTCAAATTTTTTTTACCACAAACTTCTTCACGTAGACCCAGACTCCGGGCTTTAGTTTTAATGAGCAGCAACGCCCTAAGTCTGGAAGGAAAACTCTAAAATTTCTTTAAGTAACAACTTTTTAAACCACTGCGGGTCACATAAGATGGTAAAGGGCTTTCTTTTTGTAGCTAAAATTTTGCTAAAGGAAATATGCACCTAGCCTTGGGGCACTGCCAAACAAAAATCTCATAGGGCGAGAAAAGCTAATTTTCCCCCGGGGGGTGGTCCCTTTGACTCTAAACCAAGCTATGGGCAGGCGGGGTCCCCCGGCAATGGGGTTTTTTTCTTGCCCTTTTAAAGAAATCCGAGCTTTCAGACCCCGTTTCCAGGGAAACCCTTTGCACTACGGGCGGGGTATAGCCCCTTTTTGGCAAAAAGGTCCCCTTTCCTTTACCCAAATAAAAACCCTTTTTCCTTCATTCTTCTTGGCTCCCCTTCCTTTTCCCAGTTTTTCCATTTTTTTGCCCGTGGAGTTTGTTCCTGAACATTTTCCAGCAGTCTCCTTGCGGGTTGGGGGGCAATTTTTTCCCCCCTGCAGCACGACAGCTGCCCTTTTCCCCTTTTCTAAACCTCCGTCGGCCTTTTTGGGCCCTGCTTTGGTCGCCCAATTTTTTTTCCCCGTCTTATTATTCAGCTTCCCATTTTCCTTGATTTTCAATTTTGAAAACTGCCCCGTGGCGGGCAGCATTTCCCATCCATCAGGACCGAATGGCTTTCCAGGGTTTTCAACGGGGTTCCCGGGAAAGCCGGAAAAATTCCTCGTCCCTTTTCTAAATGGCCCCAAAAATAAAGGGGGAACCCCGAAAGGGGAAACCCGGTCATATTTCCCGGGTCTTCTTGGGCTAAACCCTTATGCAATGGCAGACTTTTTGTTTTCCCAAATTTTACGGGCGAGGGGAGGGTCCATTTGGCATATCTCGTGGGGAAAACGCCTGAAACGGGATTTGAAAATCTCGATCCAACCCAAAAAAAGAACCAAATCCAGGGTCAAAAAAAAAGGGTTTTTCCCCCCTTCAGGGTTTTCAAAAACAATAAATTGGCTCTCTTTCATGGCACCGGATTCCGATTCCTTTTCATCCTCATTCCCCCCTTAGGGAAGGGGGGAATAAGGGGGCGGGTTTAAGGGGCCCCTCGGCCCCGGGTAAAAAGTGACGTTACCCCGGCCCGGGGGGGGCCACCGGGGGGGCCGGGGGAAAATGCTGGGGGCTGTTTGAGAGCCCCCGGGTTTAAAAAAATGGCAGAGAGGGTCACGGGGACCAAAAGGGGATGGGGTGAGTGTCCGACAACGATATCCGCTGTTTTAAATCCAGCACCCCTTTTGGGCTGAAAAACACTTGTAAATTGGAAGGGCCCCCCTTTTCAGCGGGTTTTCCAAAGTCTTCATAGTACACCAACGGGTCTTTTTTTGGCCTGCTGGTCCTTGCAAAACCCCAGGGCAGGCCCCTTCCCCTTTTTTCCGATACAAAGACTTGTTGAAGGTCTTGGGGTTTTATCCGGGTTTCCTAGTGCAGGACACTGGAAATAGCTTTTCAAGCTTCTAAAAGGGTTCTTAAGCACTTAAATAAAGGGTGGAAGGGGGTTGTTTTCACTGCCTCAACAAAAATTTGCACGAGAGGGGGAAAACCCTGTCCTAGGGAAATGCGGGCTTCGGGAAATATGACAGACATCAGGAACAGAGTCCGAGAATCTGGGTTTTGTGGTGTCCTCCTCTTCTTGTTTTGCGGGGGACCCCCTGTCCGGCCCCTTTTTCATTTCCCAACAATAAGGGGGTTGGTCAAAAGCTTGTAAGGCCCCCAAGGGGGGGTCACATACAACGGCCATCATCACAGGAGCAGGCCCCCTTTATCCCCCCATATCCCGCAAGGGAGATTATTCTTGATGCCTTTTACAACTAGAAGCACCCCCATCCTTTTGGCCGACCAACCCTTTAGTGCTTCTTGATGGGTTTTTTCCCAAAAGGCCATCCCCCCAAAGGGCACTGTCAGCTGATTTTAAACCCCCCCCGGGGTCCTTTCCCCGGGGGGGGCGGGGCATTTGGGGCCCGGTTTGCCCCCCGCAGCAGCCCAAACCGACTATTTGCCCTGACTGTCATAGAGCCCTCCTCCCTCGTTCCTTTCCCCCTTTTCATCCCCCAATTTCTGTTAGAGCCCGCCCCACTGGAATTTTTCTTCCCCCCAGTAAACCCTGAGGGTTTTCCACTGTAGGGGCTGGGTCGTCGCCATATATCCCCCCGAACGGGATCCATAAAAGGAAAATACAGTCCTTTTTTGCCACCACTTGGTCCCCGGGAAAAGGGAATGGGGACCCTTGGGAAAGGGGCGGGTAAATTTAACCAAAAGGGGAAAAGGGGTAAAAAGGCCCCAAAAAAAAAGGAAAAACCACGACACGGGGCACTCAAATTTAAGAAAGTAGGGAAAAAAAGAGGTTCCAGCGTTTATTAAAAGGGTTTAAAAAATTTTGACAAGGGAACAAAAATATCCACCAGCCGACGCGTTTTCAGAGCCGAAGCCCATTTCCCCTGACTAAGGACTTCGGCTCTGAAAAGCGTCGGCTGGAGCGATACATTTTTATACCTGTCTTTAATTTTTTTAACCTTTAAAAAACGCTGGGAAACCCCCATTTTTTTTACTTCATACATTTTGCGGTCCCCTTGGGTTTTTTTATTTTGCCTTTTTTTTTCCTTTTTGGAATTTCCTTTGGGGCGGGAGCTTTCAGTCATTCAATCCCCGGGGTATGGGTACTCAACCCAACATACCAGGTTTCTTGCCCCAAAACTTTTCTTTTTTTTTAAGAAGGAAGAGGATGTGACATCCTAATTTAGCATTTTGGGGGGGCCTGGAGTAGGAATGACATGGAAGGGGCGGGCAGTGGGATTAAAAAGGGTTCCCGGTAGTCCTTTGGGGACCTGGGCAGGGGTGGAGCAGAAGGTTTTGGTTTTTAAGGGGGGAGGGGGGGCTTTTGTCCAAATGGGGTGTTTCTTGGGGGTGGTTCCCTATTGTTTTCAGCATTTTTTCTGTCTCCCCCCCCTGATTTTTCCCCTTTCCCCCCCCAAACAAATCCCCTCTTTCCTTACAGGGTGTAACCCAGTATTCAAAACTTTCCTTTGTCTCCTTTGTTTCAGAAACTTCTCCTGGGGGAATAAACACATAGGCAGCGCAACCCCCCGGGGCCCCCCCCTTTTTTATGAATCCCTATATTACCCGTACCAAATTCAGGGCCCCTTAACCAAAAAATTCCAAAATTCCCTTTAATCTACCTTTTTTCTGTATCAACCCTCAGACATTTTCCCGATTTTTTAAACACAAAAGCTTTTTTTGAGGTCTTAAATCACGCTTTAGCTACTTTCAAATCCTTCCCTTTCTTTACTTCCCAAAAATCTCAGGCCCGGAGCCGTCTAAAAACCACTTTTTATCAAATCCTTTAAATTACTCTGAAACCCCCTGGGTGCACTTAAAAATTCTTCCCATCAACAATGAACCCCAGGACCCAACATTCTTTTTTCCCTTAAACCAACAGAAGGCCAAATGTGCACTAAACTCACATACCAAAACTGTGTAACTTCTTTTTGTTTTACAACATCTGTGTTTCATTTTTTTAGGGCAAAGACAAGTCCAAAAACATCATATTGGGAAATTTTTAGAAAACAACCCAGGGACCTTGGGTCAAATTTCCTCTAACCAAGGAAGGGGGGGGGGGGGGGGAAAAGGGGGGGGGGGTTGGGGGGGGGGGGAATTTCAAAAAAAAAAAATTGGGGGGGGGGGGGGGGGGGGGGGGGTTAATTTTAACCACCCCAAATTAATTCTAATTTTAAACACAAAAATGCCTTATTTTTTATTTTTTTTTTTTTCCCAAGCCGCTGAACACCCCCTCACTCCACTGCAGAGACCCCAGAACTCCCCCGGGTTTTCCCTTTCCCCGGGGAAATTCTCATAAATCAACCAAAAAGGGCCTCTAGGGTTTTAAAAAAAAAACCCGGTGTTTTTAACTGCCTTAAACACCTTGCTTTTCCCGCTCGCTTTAATCAGTTTTTTAAAAAATTTTAATACAAAATAAAAAAAGAAAAAAACCCCCCCAAAGGGGTTAATTTACAATTCAAGGCCAAAAAAGCATGGGGCCCACTTTGTTTGCCTGCAGGGGCCCACCTAACAATTAAAAACCCATGAAAAATACTAAAACGCCACTAAAACCCAAAAAATCTGCTCTGGATTAAACAAAAATTTATAAACTCTACTTTCCCATGGACCGATGTTCAAAGAAATGGGGGCACCCTTATCCCTCATTCCCGGGGAATTTCCCCGTAACGCCGACCAGTTTTAGTTTTTTGGGTTTTAAATAAGATCAAAGCCCAAGGGCCCCCCGTTAAAAAAGCGACATCTGATAGGAATAGCCCAAAGAGGCCTTTTCTGTCCTTGGGAGGTCCAAATTAGTTTAAAAATAACAAAGGTGCACCAAAAAACAAATCACAACATCCCTGTTCTGTGAAAGTGCTTTCTGCTTTTAACAAAATGGGCTTTTTTTTCCTTTGCAAATTAGTAGATAAGAAGCATCAATTACCGGGCTGGGGGTCTTTTGGGCACGCCCTTATCTACAGACCACTCCCACACTCGGAATTTTTGGGGAAAAGGGTGTAACTTCAGAAAAGGTCCCATTTTGGATTAAAAAACGTCTCTAAAAATACTACAGGGGGGCCTTTTTTTAACCCATTTATGACAAAAGATATACCTACACTTTTACATGCTGTTTTAAAATTTGGGTATTTCCTAATATATATATTATATATATATATATATAATAAATATAATATATTATAAAAAAATATAATATTGATGTGGTGTGTGGGGGTATATACTAACTAATATATTAAAATACACACATGTATAACCTTTGTTCCCATCCACAACAAGCCCATTATCCTTTCATGTATTGCTGGTCATTGCCTAAAAGCCTAGTGGTCTAATGTTATCTTATCTATCCCTGTCAATGAACAATAGAGCAATCATTCTGTTATTACCTACTATTTGTAATGAAACTATATAGAGATAAGGAGCAGTTGAAGTAGATTGAGAATATTGTATCCTACCATACAGATTTTTTGGCTCACAGCTAGAGAGCGATAATATTTTATATATAATATTATTGGGTTTAACAAAAATGCCCCTTTTGCTGAGGGAAAGGGTTTTCCCTTTTAAAATTTCCCTTTTTTTTGATTTCAAAAATAAATTGTATGAACAAACTTACTACATTCCCCCCAAAAACCTTTTTCTTACTATTACAATTTTGTTTCATTTGGGGCCCCAAAAAGTTATTTTGGAGACATTTTTACTTTTGTGTAAAAACAAGCAGATAGGTTTTAAATGAGAAAATAAATTTTTTTTTCAAAAAAACCATTCCCTGTTTAAATATAAAGGTTTGGGGGTTGTATCCCAAAATTTAACAGAGAAAGCCTGGGCCCCAAAGCAAACTTTTGGATGCCCCCCTTCAACCACAAACATTTACTGGTGTCCGTTAATAAAGCCCATGTAGTACTAGTAATACAAAGGCAAAAAACCTCCCCCTAGATATCACCATCATACTGCACTAAACACATCCCACATACCAAACCCACATTCCAATAACACTACTCCTAAGAACCCGTTATACCCCCAAAACACACCACACATTACACCACAAGTGACTTAAAAATACCCCCTATAATTACGAAAGATACAAAACCAATATTACTGCCACATAGTGGTAGGTACCAGTGTACACAGGTGCCCTACAGACTGTATATTACCACCACACAGTGACCCTATAGTGATAGATACCAGCTCTGCAGACTGTATAACTAAACTCCATAAAAGTGCCATATAGTGGGAGATATCAGGTGTACACAGGCTCTACAGACTGTATATTAACTCCATACAGTGACCATATAGTGGTAGGTACCACAGGCTCTGCAGACTTTATATTACCACCATATAGTGCCAATAAAAAAGGTAGACACTAGTCTACACAGGCTCTGCATACTTTATATTACCTCCATACAGTGACCGTATAGTGGTAGACACCAGTGTACACAGGTTCTGCAGACTGTATATTACCTCCATACAGTGACCGTATAGTGGTAGACACCAGTGTAAATAGGTTCTACAGATTGTATATTACCTCCATACAGTGACCATATAGTGGTAGATAGCAGTGTACACAGGCTCTGCAGACTGTATATTACCTCCATACAGTGACCATTTAGTGGTAGACATCAGTGTACACAGGCTCTGTAGATGTTATATTACCCCTGTACAGTGACAATATAGTAGTAGGTAACAGTGTACACAGGCTCTACTGACTGTATATTTCCTCCATACAGTGACCATATAGTGGTAGACACCAGTGTACACAGGCTCTACAGACTGTATATTACCACCATACAGTGACCATATAGTGGTAGATAGCAGTGTAAACCCGGGTCCCGCAGACTGTATATTTACCTCCATACAGTGACCATATAGTGGGAGATAGCAGTGTACACAGGCTCTGCAGACTGTAAAATTACCTCCATAACAGTGACCATTTAGTGGTAGACATCAGTGTACACAGGCTCTGTAGATGTTATATTACCCCTGTACAGTGACAATATAGTAGTAGGTAACAGTGTACACAGGCTCTACTGACTGTATATTTCCTCCATACAGTGACCATATAGTGGTAGCCACCAGTGTACACAGGCTCTGCAGACTGTATATTACCTGCATACAGTGACCATATAGTGGTAGATAGAAAGTGTACCCCAGGCTCTGCAGACTGTATATAACCACCATACAGTGACCATATAGTTGTAGATACCAGTATACCCAGTTTCTGCAGACTGTATATTACCTCCATACAGTGACCATATAGTTGTAGATATAGTATACACAAGCTCTGCAAACATATAAGTGATTACAGTGCAGTTACATCCAGAGACTCACAGGTGACATTTCTCTTTTGTTCTACATCCGTTCCCAGTGTCGGACTGGGGGGTCTGGGGCCCACAGGGGAATTGATCTTGGGGGGCCCACCCTACTGTACATGAAAATATTACCGGCCTCTCGGATGTAAATGCGCCCATTTTACCACATAATACAGTGTGCAAAACAGAACTGTATTGTGTAGTACAATAGCAAGAGAGTCACACATATGTCACAGTCTAGCATATCATAGACACAGGGCTAAGTAGCTCCATCCATATCCCCCTCCACCCACATACAATATCCCCCTCCACGTACCCCTTTTTTCCCCACACCTAAACCACCTTCTAAAATAAACACCAGCAAGAAAGTAAAAGTGTGACTCCAAATCACAGGGTCAACCCAGGGACACATGTACGCTGGCATTATACCGGCGCTGATGTAACCTACAACACCACCATATAGAGACCACATAGAGGTCAGAAACCAGCTCAGGTATAACCTACAACACCGCCATATAGAGACCACATAGAGGTCAGACACCAGCTCAGGTATAACCTACAACACCGCCATATAGAGACCACATAGAGGTCCGACACCAGCTCAGATATAACCTACAACACCGCCATATAGAGACCACATAGTGATCAGACACCAGCTCAGGTATACCCTACAACCACCCCCTATAGAGACCACATATAGGTCAGACACCAGCTCAGGTATAACCTACAACACCGCCATATAAAACCACATAAGGTCAGACACCAGCTCAGGTAAACCTAAAACACTGCCATATAGAGACCACATGGGAGGTCAGACACCAGCTCAGGTATAACCTACAACAACTACATATAGAGACCACATAGAGGTCAGACACCAGCTCAGGTATAACCTACAACACCACCATATAGAGACCACATAGAGGTCAGACATCAGCTCAGGTATAACCTACAACACCCCCATATAGATACCCCATAGAGGTCCGACACCAGCTCAGATAAAACCCTACAACACCACCATATAGAGACCACTTTAGAGGTCCGAAAACCAGCTCAGTATATCCTACAAACACCGCCATATAGAGACCACATAGAGGCCCCTACACCAGCTCAGATATAACCTACAACACCGCCATATAGAGACCACTAGAGGTCAGACCCCCAGCTCAGGTATAACCTACAACACCGCCATATAGAAAACACATAGAGGCAGGTACCAGCTCGGGTATAACCTACAACACCAAACCATATAGAGACCACATAGAGGTCAGAACACCAGCTCAGGTATAACCTACAACCCCACCATATAGAGACCACATAGAGGTCGATACTGGCTCGGGGTATAACCTACAAACACCACCATATAAGAACCACATAGAGGTCAGACACCAGCTCAGGTCACATCACATTACAGTGAATACAGCACTGATCCAATATAGAAGTAACATAACCCCTGAAATCAGGGACTCACCGGAGACGTCCTATCTGATGAGTCGTTCTCTTCTTTCATGAGTCGTTCTTATTCCCTTTTTCCTCTGCATCTGTTCCGCACCGCCATGAGGACTTGTCCCGGCCACAGCTCATCCCTGCAGAAATTATACACAAATATCTTAGAATCCCCAAATTTGCCAGCATCTCTTTACCTAGTCCCCCCTCTGTACAAACTTCCCACGGGTGGGAGAGCGGGTACAAGCCATAACTTAGAGGCCTGGTATCCTAAGGGGTTGGAGGGTGGGGAGAGGACTAAGTCCCTGGAGATAATGCTACAACTATGGGCTGCTGCCCTCTCATTTAGAGTTACAGGTAGGTAGACAAGACCCTAGGTAGGTAGGCAAATAGGCAAGACCCCAGTCTGTAGGCAGGTGGTTTCTCCCCAGTTAGGTAAGCTGTAGGTAGTTAGGGTCCCCTTTATATAGGCTGCAAGCAGTTAGGGACCCCCTTTAGGTAGTATAGTGGCAGTTAGGGCTTCCCATGAAGTAGTATACAGGCAGTTAAGGCCTCTTTTAGGTAGTTCGCAGGCAGTTAGGGGTCTCCTTTAGGTAGTATACAGGTAGTTAGGGGCCCCCTTTAGCTAGTGTGCAGGAAGTCAGGGCCCCCCCTTTAGCTACTGTGTAGGTAGTCAGGGCCCCTTTAGTATTTAGGTAGCCAGGGCCCCCTTTGTAGTCAGGGCCCCCCTGTAGGTAGTCAAAGCGTCCCTTTAGGTAGCCAGGGCCCCATTGTAGTCAGGGCCCCCCTGTAGGTAGTTAGGGCCCCCCTGTAGGTAGCCAGGGTCCCCCTTGTAGTCAGGGCCCCCTTTAGGTAGCCAGGGGCCCCCTTTGTAGTCAGGGCCCCCCTTGTAGTCAGGGCCCCCCTTGTAGTCAGGGGCCCCCCTTTGTAGTCAGGGTTCCCTTGTAGCCAGGGCCCCCCATTAGGTAGCCAGGGACCCGCTTGTAGTCAGGGGCCCCCTTTGTAGCCAGGGACCCCTGTAGGTAGCCAGGGACCCCTTGTAGTGAGGGCCCCTTTTGTAGTCAGGGCCCCCCTTTTAACCCGGGCCCCCCTTTGTAAACCAGGGACCCCCCTTTTATTCCGGGAACCCCCTTGTAGCCAGTGACCCCCTTTATAGTCAGGGCCCCCCTGTAGCCAGGGACCCCCCTTGTAGTCAGGGCCCCCTTGTAGCCAGGGCCCCCCCCCCCTTGCAGCCAGGGACCCCCCTTGTAGCCAGGGACCCCCCTTGTAGCCAGGGACTCCCTTTATAGCCAGGGACCCCCCTTGTAGTCAGGTCCCCCCTTGTAGCCAGGGCCCCCCTTGTAGTCAGGGACCCCCCCTTGTAGTCAGGGCCCCCCTTGTAGCCAGGGACCCCCCATTGCAGTCAGGGACCCCCTTGTAGCCAGGGACCCCCTGTATAGCCAGGGCCCCCATTAAAGACAGGGGCCCCCTTGTAGTCAGGGCCCCCTTTAGGTGCCAGGGCCCCCTTTGTAGTCAGGGCCCCCTTTTTAGTCCGGGCCCCCCTTGTAGCCAGGGGCCCCCTTTAGGTAGCCAGGGGCCCCCTTTGTAGTCAGGGTCCCCTTGTAGCCAGGGCCCCCCTTTAGGTAGCCAGGGACCCGCTTGTAGTCAGGGGCCCCCTTTGTAGCCAGGGACCCCTGTAGGTAGCCAGGGACCCCTTGTAGTGAGGGCCCCTTTTGTAGTCAGGGCCCCCCTTTTAACCAGGGCCCCCCTTTGTAGCCAGGGACCCCCCTTGTAGTCAGGGACCCCCCTTGTAGCCAGGGACCCCCTTTATAGTCAGGTCCCCCCCTTTTAGCCAGGACCCCCCTTGTAGCCAGGGCCCCCCTTGTAGCCAGGCCCCCCTTGTAGTCAGGCCCCCTTGTAGCCAGGGACCCCCCTTTTTAGCCAGGGCCCCCCTGTACCAGGGACCCCCTTTTAGCCAGGGGCCCCCCTTGTATCAGGTCCCCCCTTGTTTCCAGGGAACCCCCTTGTAGTCAGGACCCCCCTTGTAGTCAGGGCCCCCCTTGTAGCCAGGGACCCCCCTTGCAGTCAGGGACCCCCTTGTAGCCAGGGACCCCTTTATAGCCAGGGACCCCTTTATAGCCAGGGGCCCCCTTGTAGTCAGGGCCCCCTTGTAGCCAGGGACCCCCTTTCTAGCCAGGGGCCCCCTTGTAGCCAGGGTCCCCCTTTCTAGCCCGGGACCCCCCTTGTAGCCAGGGACCCCCCTTGTAGTCAGGTCCCCCCTTGTAGCCAGTGATTCCCCCCTTGTAGTCAGGTCCCCCCTTGTAGCCAGGGACCCCCCCTTGTCGCCAGGATTCCCCCCTTGTAGCCAGGGAAACCCCCCCTTGTAGTCCCGGCCCCCTTGAAGCCCGGCCCCCCCCCTTGTGGTCAGGTCCCCCCTTGTAGCCAGGGACCCCCCTTGCAGTCTGGGCCCCCCCCTTGCAGTCAGGGACCCCCTTGTAGCCAGGGACCCCCTTTATAGCCAGGGCCCCCCTTGCAGTCAGGGCCCCCCCCTTGTAGCCAGGGACCCCTGTAGCCAGGGACCCCCTGTATAGCCAGGGACCCCCTTTAAGGCCAGGGACCCCCCTTGCAGTCAGGGCCCCCCCTTGCAGTCAGGGACCCCCCCTTGTAGCCAGGGACCCCCTTTATAGTCAGGGCCCCCCTTGTAGCCAGGGACCCCCTTTATAGCCAGGGCCCTCTTGTAGCCAGTGATTCCCCCCTTGTAGTCAGGTCCCCCCGTCTAGCCAGGGACCCCCGTGATAGCCAGGGCCCCCCTTTATAGCCAGGGCCCCCCTTGTAGCCCGTGATTCCCCCCTTGTAGTCAGGTCCCCCCTTCTAGCCAGGGACCCCCTTTATAGCCAGGCCCCCTTTTTATAGCCAGGCCCCCCTTGTAGCCAGGGACCCCCTTGTAGCCAGTGATTCCCCCCTTGTAGTCAGGTCCCCCCTTCTAGCCAGGGACCTCCTTTATAGCCAGGGACCCCCTTTATAGCCAGGGCCCCCCTTTATAGCCAGGGCCCCCCTTGTAGCCAGGGACCCCCTTGTAGATAGTTAAAAAAAAAAAAACAACAACAAACAGCCACTTACCTGGCTCCCGCTCCAGCTCCTGCCGCTCCGTGCTGCGGCGCGGTGGAGTGACGTCACCGCGCCGCCTACGTCACCAGTAGGGGCCGGCGCCTGGCAGGCTGAAGGCCTAACACCTTCAGCCTGCCAGGGAGATCAGCGGGGCGCAGCGCTAGTGGTGCTTTTGCTCCGCTGACACCGCGCAGCCCCGGGAGTCGGGGACATTAGTCCCCAACTCCCGGGCCGGTCTCTGGGCGCTCGGGCCGGGCGTTCAGGGACCGGATGCGCGGACGGGCCCCGGGGAGCGACGGCACTGCCTCCGGGGCCCCCAGCGGCTCGGGGGGGGGCCCACCGGGGGATTCCCCGGTCCCCCGGCAGCCCAGTCCGAGCCTGTCCGTTCCAGACCGCCAAGATGACTTCTCCCGGCCACCACTTGTCCCTGCAGATTTGAACACAAATATCTAAGAATCCTCACTTTTCCAGCTCCTCCCTCACTCTCCCCCACCTCTGTATGAACTTTCCATGGGTGGGAGAGTCCTTGGTACTTCAGGCGTTAAACCAACACAGTATCTACCATGATCGCTTTCTCTTGGGTATTTACTGAGTTGTCGCAGTGTTATCAGTGATTACAAAGACATCACAGCAGCTAGAAATAAGATGAAGCCGTTAGATTAGCATGTCAGTGATAGAAGCTAGAAGAGTGATGCTGCTTGGTGCACCTGACGTACAAGCAAGACGTGTGCTGTGCCTGCTACTGCCGTATGTAGTATAAATGGTGACCCACATTTTGATGAACAAAAATGAATGTACAATATAAAAGTATAAAAAAAAGTATTTTGTAAGATTTTAATGAGAAAAAAATATATAAAAATTAGATCGAAATTTTATTATTAACATAATTACTTTTTCATTAGAAATTCAACTCCATGAACTGCTTTAATCTCTATAGAGAAAAAGAAAAGCTCATAAACCCCAATTGTACGTTCAAATGTTACACAGTCACAGTCATGTGATCAAACCACTGCACTCACGTAGGGGATGTATCTCAGTGGTAGAGCACATGCTTTGCATGTGTGAGGCCCCGGGTTCAATCCCCGGCATCTCCAGGTTTTTTGCCAAAACAACTTAAACAATAACAATAAATCTCCATAAAAGTGAGGAATGTGCAGGAATGTCAGGTCTGGATGTGACACAAATACTGGATCCAAGCAACAGGCAGATACTTTATGGAGGTTTTCTAATTGGGCGGTTGGTTTCTCTATAAGTTCCCCTATGTACATTTCTCTCAGTACTCGGTAGACACCAGTGTACACAGGCTCTGCAGACTGTATATTACCTCCATACAGTGACCGTATAGTGGTAGACACCAGTGTACACAGGCTCTGCAGACTGTATATTACCCCCATACAGTGCCCATATAGTGGTAGACACCAGTGTACACAGGCTCTGCAGACTGTATATTACCCCCATACAGTGCCCATGTAGTGGTAGACACCAGTGTTACACAGGCTCTGCAGACTGTTTATTACCCCCATACAGTGACCATATAGTGGTAGACACCAGTGTACACAGGCTCTGCAGACTGTATATTTCCCCCATACAGTGACCATATAGTGGTAGACACCAGTGTACACAGGCTCTGCAGACTGTATTTTACCCATACAGTGACCATATAATGGTAGACATCAGTGTACACAGGCTCTGCAGACTGTATATTACCCCCATACAGTGACCATATAGTGGTAGACAGCAGTGTACACAGGCTATGCAGACTGTATATTACCCCATACAGTGGTAGACACCAGTGTACACAGGCTCTGCAGAGTGTATATTACCCCCATACAGTGATCATATAGTGGTAACACACAGTGTACACAGGCTCTGCAGACTGTATAATACCCCATACAGTGACCATATAGTTTTAGACACCAGTGTACACAGCTCTGCAGACTGTATATTACACCCATCATACGTGACCATATATGGATAGATAGCAGTGTACACAGGCTCTGCAGACTGTATATTACCTCCATACAGTGACTATATGGTGGTTGACACCAGTGTACACAGGCTCTGCAGACTGTATATTACCTCCATACATTGACTATATACTTGTAGACACTAGTGTACAAAGGCTCTGCAGACTGTATAATACCCCCATACAGTGACCATATAGTTTTAGACACCAGTGTACACAGGCTCTGCAGACTGTATATTACCTCCATATAGCGACCAAATAGTGGTAGGTACCAGTGTACACAGGCTCTGCAGACTACAGTGATTACAGTGCAGTTACATCTTGTGGCTCACAGGTCACGTTTCTCTGATAAGTCTTTCTCTCTCTCTTTTGTTCTGCATCCGGTCCAGACCGCCATGCAGGGCCGTCTCTTCCATTGGGCCAGGTAGGCCATTGCCTGGGGGCCCCACGATCTCAGGGGGCCCTCCCGGGCAGCCGCCTACCCTGCACAGTGGAGCGACAGCCAGGCTCTGCCCGGGGGCAGCCGGGATTCGGGCCACAGCGCTGACTCGGAGCGTCGCCGGGAAAGGCTGGGGTTTGCCCCTGGTGGGCCACGAGTACCGGCGCCTGTCTGTGGCCCCCTCATCACACGGCTGCATGGCCGGGTCACAGACCCAGCCATGCAGCCATCACGGCCGCCGCCTGCACCACGCGGAGCAGGCAGCGGCATAGGCTGAACAGCTGGGATCTTCTGATCCCGTCTGTTCAGCTCCCAGGAGGCCGCGGGGCAGGTGCGTGATGTGATGACGTCATCGCGCGCCTTCTCCGCGGCCCTGCACTCTGCTGTGAGCGGCCACCGGCTTCGGACGAGGAGAAGAGGAAGGAAATCAGGTGAGTAACATTTTTTTTTTTTTTTTTTTTTAAACTACTGGCCCTGCCTAACAATATACTGCCCTGTCTGGCTATATAATGCCCTGCCTACCACCCATATACTGCCCTTCCTGCAACCTATATACTGCTCTGCCTGGATCATATATACTGCCCTACCTACCACCTATATACTGCCCTGCCTGCGTCCTATATACTGCCCTGCCTGGCTATATACTGCCCTGCCTACCACCTTTATACTGCCCTGCCTGCATCCTATATACTGCTCTGCCTGGCTATATACTGCCCTGCCTACCACCTATATACTGCCCTGCCTGCTTCCTATATTCTGCTCTGCCTGGATCCTATATACTGCCCTGCCTACCACCTATATACTGCCCTGCCTGCATCCTATATACTGCTCTGCCTGGATCCTATATACTGCCCTGCCTACCACCTATATACTGCCCTGCCTGCCACCTATATACTGGCCTGCCTACTACCAATATACTGCCCTGCCTACCACCTATATACTGCCCTGCCTGCCACCTATATACTGCCCTGCCTGAGACCAATATACTGCCCTGCCTACCAATATACTGCCCTGCCTGCCCTAATTACTGGCCCTGCCCGGCTATATACTGGCCCTGCCTGCCCTAATTACTGGCCCTATCTATATGGGGATAATACAGGAGGGGCCTACACTCTATGGGGAAGATATTACAGGTGGCCTACAATCTACAGGGGAGGGCTATAAACCTACATACAGGGGACAGCATATCTACAGTGGGCCTGTAAACCTACCTACTTAATGGTGGGCAGCATTACTACCTACTTACTAGATGTGGGGTGCCCATAACTGAGGTAGGAATCGGTAGCAATGTGCTGATAAAGTGAGGATTCTAAGATGTTTTTGCGTTACATTCTGCAGGGACGAGCTGCGGCCGGGAGAAGTGGTTATGCCGGAAAGGAAAAGAACGATTCAGAGAACGACTGATCCGACAGGACGTCTCCGGTGAGTCCCTGGTGTCAGGGGTTATTTTGCTACTATATTCGATTAGTGCTGTGGTCTCTGTCATGTAATAGTGACCTGAGCTGGTAATGTTTATATTTGTTTCTTTGAGTAGTGGTTTTTTTTTTGGGAGGGGAGGGGGGGCCCCAGTGCACCTCTCTGCCCAGGGGCCCATAGTGCTGTTAAGACGGCCCTGCCGCCATGATGACTTCTCCCGGCCACCACTCGTCCCTGCAGATTTGAACACAAAATACTAAAAACCTCATTTTTCCACCCCCTCCCCACTCCCCCAACCTCTGAAATAAAACCCCCCATGGGGGGGGAGAGTCCTTGGCCCCTCAGGCTTTAAACCCCAACACAGTACCCTACCATGATTCCCGTTTTCACGGGGTATGAAACCTCCTTGCTTCCATGTGAAGAAAAAATGTAACCCATTTTTAAGAACTAAATTATAATAAAATAAACTTTCATATCCCTTTTTAGATAAATACAATCTAAAATTAAAAAAAAAAAGTTTTTTTTTTTTAAGTTTTTAAAATTAAAAAAAATAATAAAAAATTGGGAAATGAAATGTTATTAGTAACAAAATTTAAATTTTTTTCATTAAAAAAATTCAACCCATGAACTGTTTTAAACCCCTAAGAGAAGAACAAAGCCGTAGTCAAGTGACGCCCAAAATGTTAAACAGTCACAAAAATTGTATCAAAGCCTCCATTTGCCGGGGGTTTAAGCCCCAGTGGAAAGCGAAAGTTTTTGCATGTTTGGGGCCCGGGTTCATCTCCAGGTTTTTTGACAAAACAACTTCGAAAATAATAATGCTCCATACAGTGACCATATAGTGGTAGATACTGGTTGTACACAGGCTCTGTAGACGTTATACAGTGAGAACGGAAAGTATTCACACCCCTTTACTTTTTTTCCCCTTTTTTCTTTAAATTGCAGACTTTTGGTAAGATCCGAAAAGTTCTTTTTTTGGGCTCAAAAAATGTACACTCTGCCCCCCCCCCCCCCCCACATCTTGAAAAAAGGAAAAAACAAAAAGGTATATTTTTTTGGCAAATTTTTTAAAAAAAAAACTGAAATACACAGGGTCAAAAAGTTTTCCGGGCCCCTTTCCAGTATTGATGGGAAGCACCTTTTTAGTTTAAAACACCCATGAGCCCTTTTTGGGGAAAGGGAAATCCCAACAGGTTTCTCACACCGGGTTTTTTGGGGGGATCCCCCTGCCATTTTTTCCTTGCAGATCCTCTCTAAAAGAGAAGAACAGAACCCTCATAAAAAAAAAAATTTGGGAACTTTCTTTAAAGCACCTGATCCGTGAAAAAAAACCCCTCCCCAGTGCAAAAAAAGACGAGCCCATTATCCTTTCATGGATTGCTGGTTGTTGCGTAGTGGTCTAGTCTAATCTTATCTATCCCTGTCAGAGAACTATAGAGCAATAATTTTTGTCTTTTAACCAAACTTTTTGAAATTTAAAACTAAAATAGAATAAGCAGCATCTGAATAGGGGGAAAAATTTACCTGCCCTGCCAAAACAGAAGTTTTATCTCATAGCTAGAGAGCGACAAAAAAATTTATGAAAATTTGGGTATTGGTTTAAAAAAAATGCCCCTTTTTCTTTTGAAGTGCCCCCTTTAAATTTCCTTTTTTTGACTTCACAAATGAACTTTTATGAACAAACTTACTACATTGCCCCCAAAAACCATCTCCCTGGTTCCTACCTGCAGATTGGGCTACGATTAAGATATAATTTAACAATATGTTTCATTTTGGACAATAAAAGTCTATATTTGGAGACATTTTTACTAATGTGTAAATAGAAGCAGATAGGTGTATATGAAAAAAATGATATATTTTGTTCAATAAACCAGTGTCCCTGTTTGATCATCAGTAAGGTTGGGTTGTATACAGGGACATAACTAGAGACGCCTGGTCCCCATAACAATCTTTTGGATGCCCTTCCCCCATCATCATGAACATTTACCAATTTCCCGTTAAAAATATTCCCTGTTTTTACTAGAAATTTAAAAAAAAAGACAAATACCTCCCCAAAACAAAATCACCATCATACGCTTCCAAACAAATCCTAATTTTCCCCGGGCAAACATTACCAAAAACTCTACTAAAAATTTTTTCCCAACATAAAAGCAGGAATACACCAAAAAATTACCAGGGGCCCGAATAATATCACTATGCCCATTTCTGGGAAAAAAGAGCAGCATACAAAACCAATATTACTGCCACATATGGGGAGACACCATGTACACAGGGGCACCCACAGACTTTATATTAAACCCCCCAAAATTGGCCCTATAGTGATAATACCAATTCCCTTTAGACTGTATATTTTCCCCCCATACATTGACCATAAAAATTGGGAGGTAGCATGGGACACAGGCCCCTGCCCGACTGTATATTGTGACCAAAATAGTGGGAGGACCAGTGTACACCCGGGCCCGCAAACATATATGTGATTAAAAAGTGCAGTTATTCTTTTAAATCAAAAGGTGACTTTTTTTCTGATAAGCTTTCTTCTTCCCCTTTTTCTGCATTTCCCCCAGACCCCCCCAAGATGACTTTTTCCCCGGGAAACCCCTTTGTCCCCCCAGAAATTAACACCAAAAATCTAAGAATTTCCCCACTTTTCCAGCCCCTCCCCCACTCTCCCCCCACCTCTGTATGAACTTTCCATGGGTGGGAGAGTCCTTGGTACTTCAGGCGTTAAACCAACACAGTATCTCCCATGACTCCCGCTTTCTCTTGGGTATTTACTGAGTTGTCGTAGTGTTATCAGTGATTACAAAGACATCACAGCAGCTAGAAATAAGATGAAGCCCTTAGATTAGCATGTCAGTGATAGAAGCTAGAAGAGTGATGCTGCTTGGTGGACCACAGATCCCAGCAAGACCTGTGGTGTGCCTACTACTGCCATATGAAGCATAAATGTTCACCCTCATTTTGATGAACGAAAATTAATGTACAATAGAAAAGTATAAAAATAAGTATTTTGTAAGATTTTACTTAGAACAAATATATTAAAATTCGAACGACATTTTATTAGTAACATAATACATTTTTCATTAGAAATTCAACTCTATGAACAGCTTTACTCTCTATAGAGAACAGAAGCTCATAAACTGCAATGGTACGTTCATATGTTACACAGTCAGAGTCATGTGATCAAACCACCGCACTCATGTAGGGGATGTAGCTCAGTGGTAGAGCGCTTGCTTCGCATGTATGAGGCCCCGGGTTCAATCCCCGGCATCTCCAGGTTTTTTGCCAAAACAACTACAAAAATAACAAATCTCCATAAAAGTGAGGAATGTGCAGGAATGTCAGGTCTGGATGTGACACAAATACTGGATCCAAGCAACAGGCAGATACTTTATGGAGGTGTTTTCTAATTGGGCGGTTGGTTTCTCTATAAGGTCCCCTATGTACATTAATCTCTGTGACTTCCCTTCTGTGAGCTCTGATAGCAGCAGTGAGAGGATTGCTTGAGGGTCCTTCTTTCAGGCTGGCTAAGGCCTGAGAGGTGTAAGTGTTATCAGCAGCACCCGATACGTGTGAAGAAACTCCTTCCCCTGTGCAAAAAAGATCAGCCCATTATCCTTTCATGTATTGCTGCTTATTGCACAAAAGCTTAGCGGTCTAGTCTAATCTTATCTATCTCTGTCAGAGAACAATAGAACAATCTCTCTGTCATTACCTACTATTTGTAATGAGACTGTAAAGAGATAAGCAACAGCTAAAGTAAAGTGAGATCAGTCTGACCTACCATACAGAGGTATTATCTCACAGCTAGAGAGGGACAATATTCTATATGTAATTTTATTGGGTTTAACATAAAATGCTCCTTTGTGATGGAAGTTTCCCTTTAAATTTCCCTCTTTTTGACTTCACAAATGAACCTGTATGAACAAACTTACTACATTGCCCCAAAAACCATGTCCCTGGTTCCTACCTGCAGATTGGGCTACAATTTATATATTATTTGTTTCAGTTTGGACCATAAAAGTCTATATTTGGAGACATTTTTACTAATGTGTAAATACAAGCAGATAGGTGTATATGAGAAGAATGATATATTTTGTTCAATAAACCAGTGTCCCTGTTTGAATATACATAAGGTTGGGTTGTATGCAGGGGTGTAACTGAATAAGCCTTGCTGCCCTAGAAACTTATGGATGGGCCACACTCCCCCCCCCCGCCCCCCTCCCTGCCAAACACAAACATTTTCTGGAGCCCATTACTAATAGTCATGCAGTTACTAGAAAATGCAAAAATACAAAGAGCAAATACCTCACCCTACATATCCCCATCATACTGCTACCAAACACATCCCACTATACAAAGGCCAACATTACCAATAACACTACTACGTAAGGACCCAAATATACTGCCAGAACACGACTACAAATTACCACCTAGAGGGGAGGGGAGGAACAGAGGATTCACCCCCTGGAGTTTGTGTTACAGCTATGGCCTGTACTCCTCCAAATCATATAAGCTGGTAGACCCCCATTAGAAAGGTTTGTGTAGACCCTAGGTAAGCCTAGGTTAGTAGCATGGAGGTAGGTTAGTAATGCTGTAAATAGGGTCCCAGGTAGTAGTACGATGCTAGGTAGGGTAGGCATGTCTCTAATAGGTAGGCTACAGATAGTAGATTGGCACATTAGGTAGGCCAGTATTTAGGCCTCAGATAAAGTAGTTATGCAGTAGTTGGACCTCAGGTAGCTAGGGCTATATGGAGCCCAATAGGTAGACAGTAGGTAAATAGGCCTTATAGGGGCCCCAAATAGGCAGAAGGCAGGTAGGGTTTAGGTAGCTATAGGGATCCATACGGGGAGACAGGGGTCAGGTGGGCTACAGGGCCAAGGATAAGGTAGGTAGGCAAGGTTTAGTACTATAGTGACCCATAAAAAGTAGACAGGTATGCTTCAAGGGATAAATTCTATACAGACAGGCAAGCTTAGTAGCTATAGGGGCTATATAGGCAGCTTTAATAATGGGGAGGCTATATAGGCAGGCTTGGGGGAGCTATATAGGCAGGCTTAGGGGGGGCTACATAGGCTGGCATAGGGGGAGGCTATATAGGCAGGCTTAGGGAGGCTATATAGGCAGGCTTAGGTGGGCTATACAGGCAGACTGAGGGTGTATATAGGCAGGTTTAGGGGGTTATACAGGCAGAACTTAGGGTAAAAAGACAGGGTTTAGGATAAACAAGGCAGGCATAGGGGTATTACAGGCAGGCTCCGTAGCTTAGCGCGGCAGATGCGATGATATGATGTGAGTATCACTGTGGGCGGTTGCCTGGCTAACAGAGACCGGAGGCCTGGGCATTCATAGGTCGATGTTGCGTGCCCTTCAGCTCGTCGCACGAGGGCGCAGTGAACTGTTATGTCCACTTTCGGCGTCACAGGAGCGGCATTACTGGGTAGCAGACCCTGAAGCAGCTGACGCTGGGGCCTGGGCCCCCTAAGGGCCCGGGCCCTGTGGCAGCTGCTATGTCTGCTACCCCAGTAGTTACGCCCCTGCAGGTGCCCTACAGTTAGTATATTACCACCATACAGTGACCCTACAGTGGTATTTACCAGTGTACACAGGCTCTGCAGACTGTATATTACCACCATTCAGTGACCATAGAGGATAGAGTATGTACCTTGTACCTGGCTCTGGCAGTTGTAAATTACTCATACAGTCACCATATATTGGCAGATACTGGTTGTACACAGGCTCTGCAGACTGCATATTACCTTTCCAATACAGTAAGCCATATAGTTGTAGGTACACCATGTGCACAGCTCTGTTAGACCATTAACATGTGGGTATGGAAAGTTTCCGACCCTTTTACATTCTTAACTATCTTTCATTGTAAGCCATTGGTAAGATCCAAAAAGTTAATTTTTTGTCTGATTAATTGTACACTCAGCCCCCACCCCCCCCAAACCTCACCCATCATGAAATGAAAAAAACTAGAAAATGTGGATATTTTTGCAAATGTATTTAAACAAGAAACACTGAAATACACATGGGTCTTAAGTATTCAGCTCCCCTTTGCTCAGCTCATTGAGTAGAAGCCCCTTTTCAGCATAGAACATGCCGTGAGTCCTTCTGAGGATGATGCATCAATTTCTCATACCTGGGATTTGGGGTATCCTCTGCCATTCTTCCTGCCGATCTCTCTATAGAGAAGAACAGACTCATAAACATTCATTGTATGATCAATGTTACACCATTCACAGACATGTGGATCAGATCAAACATGTGCAGGGATGTAAACTCAGTTAGTAGAGCGCAGAGCTTTGCTGTAATGAGGCCCCTAGTTCAAATCCCCGGCATCTCCAGGTTTGTACCAAAACAAGTTAAAAAAAAATATTAACGCATCATTCACATGACACATCATCTCCATGTGTGTAAGTGGGAAAGCACTCAATGTGCGTGCTCGGACTTCAGCAGGCTTCTGATCAGGCACGTGGGTTGCGAGACTGAAGAGAGATAGGCTTCTAAATTGGCAGTGGCGTAGTGCGGCGAGTGAGGACAAGTCTTGAAACCAAACATAAACAGGCTTTGACCCCGGAAAGTGTTTAGCAGACCTTCTTGCTGCAAGGGCTGGAATTGAAGCAGCTTTAGAATTCTCTTTGGAAAACTATTCTTGCAAACTGGATCGTAGTAATTTATGGAATACGGCAAAAATACAGGCCGTCTGCTGGTTAGAGCGTTACGCCACCAGATTACTAAGGTCCATAACCCCTTGCATTAAATCGCTACTGTGGCCCCTGGTTCTCACTTACCACGGAAATAAAAAATGCCTTTCACTCTTTCTTACTCTGCTTATACAATAATAACAACCTTCCCTGGCTCCCCTGAAGGACATCTCATTACGAGCCTGTCCTTCAAATACCGCATTATCCCATTTCTGATTTGGCGGCATCCTTTCACTATACCAAAGGAGCTCTCTCTGGTTATCAAACAGTCTACCCGGCGGGAAAAGTCAGGTCCAGACGGTTTACACAAGCAAAGTTTTATAGGGTTTCCAGATTCCCTTTCCCCTAAAATGCAAGAAGCTTTGCAAATTTTTAGTCTCTGCAGACAATTTCTTCCCAGCCCAATCATCCCTGGGCCCATATTCGCTGGTTAACCCCTAAAAACCCGGGTAAATACCCGCTACACAGCCTGTGGCATTTATAGACCCATTTCTTTACTAAATGTTGGACATCAAAATATATGCCAAGTTACTGGGCAAATTACAGGCTGAACCGCACTTCCGAGCCTGATTCACCCGGACCAGGTGGGATTTGTTCCAGGTAGGGAGGCCCGCGACAACACCCTAAAGACGCTTGACATCGATCCACCGAGCCCGGAGCAGGGGCCCAGTTAACTCCCCTGATGGTCCTGTCCTCAGGACGCCGAGAAGGGCTTTGATAGGATCTCTTTGGCCCTCCCTATTGTTCCACCGGCTCCAGCTTCTAGTGATAGGGCCACTCTCTGTTTCCAAGATTAATGGCCCATCTATCATTCTCTTCTGCGCAGCTCAAAATCCTAATTGCTCCCACTTCAGATACCCTTTAGCTTCATAACGGCAGCGGAGACAGGCTGCCCACTTTCGCGCTCTCCAATATGTTTTGGTGATTAGAACTTGCTGGCTGCCATTTTTCGCTCCAACTCGGATATTAGGGGTACTCCTCGGGGGGTCATGAATATAAATTTTTTCTGCTTTCGCGGATGACCTTCTGCTTGTAATATAACGAACCCATGACATCTATGCCCGGCATTGATGTCCGATTGGAGCGTTTTGTTCCTTGGTCCAATTTTAATAGTCATGTTTCCAATCGAAGCCCTGGACATTTGGTCTCCCTCCTGGTGTACTTCACAAGCTGCAATCCCTCCCTACCCATTTCGTGTGGCCCCCCCGCAGGTATCACCTACCTAGGTATTAAAATTCCCAGTGACTTGGCCAAACTTTTCTTCAGAATTTGAGACCTTCTTTTCGAAGGATCTCTTCGGATTTAGATAGTTGGGGGTAAACGAGAGTTTTCTACTGGTTTGGAAGTGGTGAACATCCTTAGAAATGAACAATCCTCCCCCGATTACTGTACATTCCTCACAAACCATACCTATCTATAATTCCTAACCTCTTCTGTGAAGTGAGTTCAGAGTATTTTTATTTTACCAATTTCATTTGTCCTCACATCGGACCGAGACTTGCTTACTCCCTGTTAACAAGGCAGAAAAGTGTTGGGGTTTTGGCCTACCGGACTGCAAGGAAATATTATATGGCGGCGGCCTACTCTCGGGTCCTGACATGGTGTGCACCGGAGGCTGTATAACTTTGGACTCTATTTGGCAAGGCGGTTTTGTCCCTTTGTCTCTGGCCTCGCTCCCTTGGATCTGGACTCAATCCTGGTTGACAGGTATCCAACCTCAATTACGACGCGTCATACCTTTCCACGATCGCTCACTTACCAAAAATCTCCTATAATCTAATTGACTGTATCACATTGGCCGTTACTACCTGTAGGTTGAAAATCTGCATTCCACTCCAGGCTGGAAGCTCCCTCTTTTCTCGGATCCTCTAAAATAAATCCACTTTCGCTTCCATACTCTGGCACGGGATCTGACATCCCCGCTCCAGTCCCTTCTACGGAGATGAACCGTCTAATCCCCTCTCTTTCTTTCAATATGTCCAAATACGCCATCTTTTTAAACTCCCTCAAGCAAACGGGAGATTTTGGGAGACCTTCCCTTCACCTTCGAACAAATTGCCTTCTCATACACCTCCGCGCCTGTCCATCACTTCCATTAATAGGGAATTATCCACTACCCACTTGGTCCACACTACCATCTTTTTGTAAAGGCCTGGAAGGACGAACCTGCATGTATCTTTTCGCTAGCCCAATGCAACGCTGCTTCAACCCTTACTCGTAGAGCGGTGATTGCATCTAGAGCCAAGAAACGTCTTTAAATCCTGCTCCAGGTGTATAGTTATCCCTCCCTTTGCATAAATGGTTCCCCTCTGTGCCAGATACTTTCTGGAGGTTGGTGGGCTAGGAGGTGGCACCATGTAATATCTGTAGGGAATGTCAGTCATTGAAGAGTTTTTCTGGATTCAATTTTTGACATTATTCAGGAGCTTACCAGCTTTGGTGTTATCTAAGACCCCGGAGGCAGCTTTACTTTTTCATGTTTGATCCACAATTTTCGGTCTATAAAAAATCGTTAACCACCCTATTTGTTGCACGTCCGCCAAGAACCGATCATCCTAGGCACTGGCGATCCTCTGACCCACCTGCTATCTCAGAATGGTATGCTAGGCTTCCACCATCTACCATAGGAGGAGACTCTGGCTTCTCACTCATGACTGGTTGCAACAGCTCCATAGGACGTGGACCCTTTGGCTCACCTTCTTAAACTCCCCCCGCTTCCCACATTTTCTATTACATTAGAACAAACTGTGATTCCTCTGCGATCTCCTACGTTTGAAGTGTGCGCCGTAAGTGGCTATACCGATGTGGTGAACTGGTGGTTGTCCTTTTTTTTTTTTTCTCTTCTAGTCCTTTCCTCTCTCCCTCCTCCTCTCCAATGTTTTCCTTGTGTTGCCTTCCCTTCATCCTTACTATACTAAAATGTAACCTGCCATCGCGAATCGATGTATGTGTGTTACTATATATAAATATGCATACTCTTTCGGATTATTGACAATATGGATATTTTAGGTACATTAGAGTCCTTTTACACTATCATTTATCTTTATATGCTTTTCTATGCTTGTCGTTTGATTGTTTTTTTGTGATTTGTGGACTACACATCAACTTATAGGTTTTCAGGCCTTAGGGCCTCATTCTTTGCTAAATTGATATATGTTTGTGCTTTTTCGGAGATCCCCAAGTCCTCCCTGTTGCATTTGTTTTGTATACATCTGCCACCTTTTCAATAAATGCATCTTTTGAATCAAAATAATAATAACGCACCAAAAAGTGAGGAATGTGCATGAATGTCAGGTCTGATGTTGACACAAATACTGGATCCAAGCAACAGGCAGATACTTTATGGAGGTTTTCTAATTGGGCGTTGGTTTCTCTAAAGTTCCCCTATGTACATTACTCACTGTGACTTCCCTTCTGTGAGCCTCATATAGCAGACAAGTGACAGATGCTTGAGGTCCCTTCTTCAGACTGGGCTAGTCCTATAGGGTTCAATGTTAATCACACACCCTGATACATGTAGAAGAAACCCCCTCCCCAGTACAACAAAGTAAAACCCATTACCCTTTTGATTGGGTCTTGCTAAAAGCCGGGGTCTAGTCTAATTTTCTATCCTGTCAGAGAAAATAGAACAATCCCCTTGTTTTTCCTACTTTTGTTTTTAAAGAAAAGGTAAAGCAACAGTTTAAAGAAAGTGAGATCATTGACCTCCAAAGGGTTTTTAGCTCCGCTGGGGGCAAATTTTATGAATTTTTTATTGGTTCAAAAAAAAAAAGCTTTTGATGGAAGTTTCCCTTTAAAAATTTCCTTTTTTTTTGACTTCATAAATAAACTTGTAGAACAAATTTTTTCATTGCCCCCGGAAAAAAACCTGTCCCTGGTTCCTCCTGCAGATTGGGCTACAATTTTTAAAAACTATTTAAAAATTTTTTTTCGTTTGGACCATAAAAGTCTATTTTGGAGCATTTTTTACTAATGTGTAAAAAACAAGCAATAGGGGTTTATGAGAAAAATGATATATTTTGTTCAATGAAGCAGTGTCCCTGTTTGATCCTCCATAAGGTTGGGTTGTATACAGGGACATAACTAGAGAAGCCTGGGCCCCAGAGCAAACTTATGGATGCCCCCCCCCCCCCGCCCCACTTCCCTTACCTCGAACATTTACCGGTGTCCGTTAATAATAGTCATGTAGTTCCTAGACAATAGAAAGAGCAAATACCTCCCCATACATATCCCCATCATACTGCTAGCCAAGGCTGCCAACAGTCATCTATTAACTGTTTCAGGGCTCCATATAGCCAAATCAAATGGGGCCCCCACTTATTAATAGTTCCTATTTTTTAACATATCAGTGGGCCCCTTTTTGATTAGTACTGCCCGTACTGCCCTACTGGCACCCCTGCCGCTACCACACAAATCCCACTATACCAAGACCAACATTACCAATAACTCTACCACATAATGACTCAATTATACTGCCAGAACACAACCACAAATTACCACCACATAGTGACTGAATAATACCATTATGCTATTACTGAATAAAGATCAGTATACAAAGACCAATATTACCGCCACATACTGGTAGGCACCATTGTACACAGGTGCCCTACAGACTGTATATTACCACAATATAGTGACCCTATAGTGATAGATACCAGCTATATACTAACTCAATACAGTGACCATGTAGTGGTAGGTACCAGTGTACACAGGCTCTGCAGACATATAAGTGATTATGGTGCAGTTACATCTAGTGACTCACAGGTCATGTTTCTCTGATAAGTCTTTCTCTCTTCCATCTGTTCTGCATCCGCTCCAGACCGCCATGATGACTTCTCCCGGCCACCACTCGTCCCTGCAGATTTGAACACAAATATCTAAGAATCCTCACTTTTCCAGCTCCTCCCTCACTCTCCCCCACCTCTGTATGAACTTTCCATGGGTGGGAGAGTCCTTGTTTCTTCAGTTGTTAAACCAACACAGTATCTACCATGATTCCCTTTTTCTCTTGGGTATTTACTGAGTTGTCGCAGTGTTATCAGTGATTACAAAGACATCACAGCAGCTAGAAATAAAATAAAGCCGTTAGATTAGTATGTCAGTGATAGAAGCTATGGCAGTGATGCTGCTTGGTGCACCTGCCGTACAAGCGAGACGTGTGCTGTGCCTGCTACTGCCGTATGTAATATGAATGTTGACCCACTAACCCACATTTTGATGAAGGAAAATTAATGTACAATATAAAAATATAAAAAAAAGTATTTTGTAAGATTTTACTTAGAAAAAAATACATAAAAATTAGAACGAAAGTTTATTATTAACATAATTAACTTTTCATTAGAAATTCAACTCCATGAACTGATTTAATCTCTATAGAGAAGAGAAGCTCATAAATGTCAATTGTACATTCATATGTTACGCAACACAGTCATGTGATCAAAACAGTGCTTTCATCTAGGGGATGTAGCTCAGTGGTAGAGCGCATGCTTTGCATGTATGAGGCCCCGGGTTCAATCCCCGGCATCTCCAGGTTTTTTACCAAAACAAGTTAAAAAATAATAACGCTCCATAAAAGTGAGGAATGTGCAGGAATGTCAGGTCTGGATGTGACACAAATACTGGATCCCAGCAATAGGCGGATACTTTAGGGAGGTTTTCTAATTGGGCGGTTGGTTTCTCTATAAGTTCCCCTATGTACATTAATCTCTGTGACTTCCCTTCTGTGAGCTCTGATAGCAGCAGTGACAGGATTGCTTGAGGGTCCTTCTTTCAGGCTGGCTAAGGCCTGAGAGGTGTCAGTGTTATCAGCAGCACCTGATACGTGTGAAGAAACCCCCTCCCCAGTGCAAAAAAGATGAGCCCATTATCCTTTCATGTATTGCTGGTCATTGCCTAAAGGCCTAGTGGTATAGTTTAATCTTATCTATCCCTGTCAGAGAACAATAGAACAATCATTCTGTCATTAACTACTATTTGTAATGAGTTTATGCAGAGATAAACAGCAGCTGACCATATAGTGATAGATACCAATGTACACAAGTTCTGCAGACTGTATATTACCACAATACAGTGACCATATAGTGGTAAACACCAGTGTAAACAGGCTCTGCAGCCTGTATATTACCTCCATACAGTGACCATATAGTGATAGATACCAATGTACACAAGTTCTGCAGACTTAAAATTACCACAATACAGTGACCATATAGTGGTAGACACCAGTGTACACAGGCTCTGCAGCCTGTATATTACCTCCATACAGTGACCATATAGTGGTAGATATCAGTGTACACAGGCTCTATAGACATAAGTGATTACTGTGCGGTTACATCTTGTGACTCAGGTGACGTTTCTCTGATAAGTCTTTCTCTTTCCCTCTTGTTCTGCATCCGGTCCAGACAGCCATGATGACTTCTCCCGGCCACCACTCATCCCTGCAGATTTACACAAAAATATCTAAGAATCCTCCCTTTTCCATATCTTCCCTCACTGTCCCCCACCTCTGTACGAACTTTCCATGGGTAGGAGAGTGGGTAAAGGCTATAGCTTAAAGGCACAGTCTCCTAGAGGGATGTGGAGGAACAGAGAACTAACCCCCTGGAGACTGTGCTACAGCTATGGGCTGTACCTTTCAGATTTATATTACGGGGTAGGTAGATGGGCCCCAGATAGCTAGGTAGACCCCCGCCAGATAGGTTGGTAGGCCCCAAATAGCTAGTTGGACATCGTAAGCAGGGTTTTTTAGGTCCTAGGAAGGCAGGTTAGCATCAGGTAGGCCCCAGGTAGTTAGGTCATAGGTAAGTAGATTGGCCCTAAGTAGGTAGGTATGTAGGTTGTGGGTAGGTAGATATGTCCCAGTAAGGTAGGAAGACTACGGGTAGGTGGGTAGGAAGATCGGCCCTAGGTAGGCTGTAGTTAGTCCCTAATTAGGTAGATATGCAGGCCCCAGGAAGATAGGCTCCAGGTCATTGGTAGGACCCAGGTAGCTAGGTAGGTAGGCTGTAGGTGGACCCCAGGTAGCTAGGCTATAGTTGGGCCCCAGTTAAATAGGTAGGTAGGTGGGCCCTAAGATAGATACGTAGATATGCAGTTGGTGGGCTCCCACATAGGTAGGTAGTCTATAAGTGAGCCCCAGGTAGGCTAGAAGGCTATAGGTGGGCCCCATGTATGTAGGCTATAAGTGGGCCCAATATAAGCAGGTAGGCTATAGATGGGCCCCTGGTAGGTAGGTAGGCTGTAGGTGGGCTCTGGTAGGTAGGTGTGGTATAAGTGGACCCTTAGTAAGTATGTAGGCTATAAGTGGGCCCCTAGTAGGTAGGCTATAGGTGGGCCCCTGGTAGGTTGGTGGGCTAAAGGTGGACTCTTGGTAAGTAGATGGGCTACAGGTGGGCCCTGGTAGGTAGGTCATAAATTGGTACCTGGTAGGTAATCTATAGATGAGCTCCTGGTAGGTAGGTAGGTAGGTAGGTAGGTAGATAGGTAGGGTATTGGTCGGCCCTTGGTAAGTAGTAAGGCTATAGATGGGCCCCTGGTAGGAAGGTGAGGTAAAGGTGGGATCCTGGTTGGTAGGTGGGCCATAGGTGGGCCCTGGTAGTTAGGTCATAAGTGGGCCCCTGGTAGGTAGGCTATAGGTGGGCCCATGGTATGTAGGTAGGCTATAGATGAGCTCCTGGTAGGTAGGTAGGGTATTGGTCAGCCCTTGGTAAGTAGGTAGGCTATAGGTGGGCTCCTGGAAGGTAGATGAGCTAAAGGTGGGCCCCTGGTGGATTGGTGCACTAAAGGTGGGCTCCTAGTAGATAGGTAGGTAGGTAGGCCAGGCCCCATTAGTAAAAAAAAAAGAAAAAAAGAATGAACTCACCTCTCTCTCGTTCCCTCGACACAATGAGTGCAGGCCTGCTTTTCCCTGTGAAGTCCAGTGCAGGAGGCGTGATGATATAATATCATGTCCTCACTAGGGGCCGATGCCTGGTAGGTTTAGGGCCTAAGGCCATAGGCTTACTTGACAGGTTAGCAGAGCGCCGGCAGTGCCCTGCTCTGCTAAGGCTGTACCGTCACTGCCTCTGAATGTGACTGACGGTCCGGGCGTTCTGAGGCAGGATGTGCTGGGCCCCGTAGCAGCTGCTATAGTTGTTAGGGTGGTAGTTTCACCCCTGGTTGTCTGCATTCATCTGAATATAATCCAGTGACGGCTCTCACCACCAGATCCTGTGTATACGTTACTCTGTGTGGTGTCACTGCTCAAATGTATGACTCCTGTGCTCGGTATATATCGGTCTATTGTCTACATTTATATCAGTCCCTCCAGGGCACAGGCAGGAACAGCAGTGTCTGTATAATAACCGAGCTCACAGTGGTTCTGGAAGGATGGAATAAAGTTAATAAATTGATCATTTGCGAAAAATGGAAAGAAACGCAATTCCGCCTTATACACAAGGCGATATATGGCTTTAATATACCTCCCAATCCTTTGGCCCCCGACAGACTGATAGCCTGCCCCAAATGCTCGATTCAAGGAACCGATCTGATACACGGAATGTGGCATTGTTCCGCTACACAGGACCTCTGGCGGCGTGTTCTGGACCTGTTACGTAACATAGATGGAATAAACCTGGACCTCAAACCAGAGGCCTTATTGTTCCATTGCTTACCATCCCTGGGGGTAAAGTCTTCTCTTGTTCATGTGTTTTTACTGGGGGCTAATAATAATAATAATAATAATAATAATAATAATAATCTTTATTTCTATAGCGCCAAAATATTCCGCAGCACTTTACAAATTCAAGGGTAAACATACAGTCATTACACATTAAAAGTACTTACAAATGAGACACAAGGTGTGAGGGCCCCTGCTCGTGAGAGCTTACAATCTATAAGGGTGTATGGGTGAAACATACGGTAAGAAGTGCCAAGTTTACAATGGTCCGGCCATGTTTCATAAATAGGGGGGTGGTTTACATGAAAAATGGATGAACCTGCCACCCAGACTGTACATCTATATACAGATAAGTGCCTGTGAGTGCCCAAGTGCAGGAGATGACAGATGTGTGTGATAGCAGTTAGGATCTTGGTGGGCCAGACCGAGAAGATGTATTTTCAGGGCCCTCTTAAAACTGTGAGGGTTGTGAATGTGCCTGATCGCCCGCGGTAGCATATTCCAGAGAACTGATGCAGCACGTGTGGCTAAGAGATGTATCTTGGAGAAGTGGCTGGATAGTACCATGGCTTCCCCTGACATGGTGCTTAACCATGTCAAGAGGTAAATGCTCATGGAAAAAGCAATAACTGAGCAGTCTGACAGATTCTTTGCAAAATGGCCACCTTTTATGACAGAATTTCTGTCTGACCTGGAGATTTCCCAAATGATGGAACCCTTTGTATTATCCAGTTGGTACTTGAAAGCAGATCTTTCAGGCACATTAGGAAGACTTAAAGTTTATCCAGGACCCCCCTCCCGAACAGAGATTACTACCTGCTATCATAGGGATGGAGATTAAGTCACAAGGGTAGCGGCTGGCCCCGTGGACGCGGGGATAAGAGCACCTCTGGAGGGCCTCCCCCGCGGTCTCGCATGCTCCGGTTTCAGGCTTTCCCCGGGTAGTACTCCTTCGGTTCCGAAAGCGGTTCCCATCCGCTGGGTACAGTGACAGTAATGGTCATACATCCTGGTCGGGGGGCGCCATCTCTCTCTTGGCTTTTGTTGTGTGCACGCACGATTTTTGGAGTTTATTATATAATTTGGTTAAAAAAAGGTATCAGCGGACATATGGAATCTAGACAGTGAATAATAGTGATTGTCGGAATTACAGGCCTGTGGCACTCTGAGAGATGCTTGGAAATGGGCATGGGGGGTGTGCGAGGGCCTCCTCGGACTATGCGCCGATTTAGCCTCAAACCTATGGGCTTACCCACCTTGTGGAGGATTACGACAGGTTACGCTGGGAGGGAGGAAGGCTGAGGGAGGTTTCCCGGGAGAGGGGCGGCTGCCGAAGATGTCAAGGCAATTTGGCATGGGGATGTATCGATAATTCTGCCTCTGTTTCCAGTACATGGAGGACAGAATGGTATAGGGATTGTTAAGGTTAAGAGATGTTCACTACAAGATTATAGCATACGGAGGTTGGCGGCCCTTGTCTCTTGCGTATTCCTGAATTCTATATTTTAACGAGCCAGGATAAAGGGGAGCGGTGAGGAGGCAATTCCAAGCATCTCTCGGAGCAATGGGAATTTTGGGCTGGTGCTTGCTGTAGTTGTTATACCCTAGGTTATGGTATCTTGCAGGGCATGCGAAACAGGGGCTAAGGGTGTAATATGCGAAGAGATACACTTTGTTAACACTCAAGCCTAAGGTTTCTGCTACATTACATAGGGTAATTATTTAGAGATCCCCTCCCTATGTCACAGTGCAAGAGTGTATATGTAACCGATGTAAGGGTGATGTCACCAAACAAGTGTTTATAAAAGCTGTTTTTGTAATCTTGTAATTTTGAGTTTTGGAAAATCAATAAAAAATGTATTTAAAAAAAAAAAAATAATAACCGAGCTCAGCCTCATATTGTATGACTGGAGCCAAAGTGATAGAGGAAGAGCAAGAGGGGCCATGATGTGCACAACTGTGCCGACCGTGCGCCATATGTAGATATACACATACACACCATGTGATCAGGATTCACTCCTTATATAGGGATGTAGCTCAGTGGTAGAGCGCATGCTTTGCATGTATGAGGCCCCGGGTTCAATCCCCGGCATCTCCAGGCTTTTTGCCAAAACAACTTCAAAAATAGCAAAGTTCCATAACAGTCTGAGGAATGTCAGCAGGACAATGTCTAGCTCTGTAATGTAGACCCAAAATATTGGATCAAGCGAACAGAGCGGACACTTTTATATGGAGGTTTTTGCAAAGAAAAGGGAAAGTCAACAACTCAGTAGAGTAACGTCAACTGTGAGTCACAAGATGTACTGCACTGTATTCACTTATAAAATGTCTACATAGTCCTGTGTAACAACCATCTACCACTATATGGTCACTGTATGGGAGCTAAACATACAGTCTGAAAGGGCACCTGTTACACTGGTATATACCACTATATGGCACTGTAAAGGAGGCCCGTTCACATACTGCTTATAGTTTTGCCGACGGATTGGCGCCGTATTCCGCACCGGATTTGCCGTCAATACGGCTGCAATCCGTCGGAGTCATTACGGGTAATTCCCACTGCCTCCTGACAGAAGAGTGGACATCCCTCAGCTCCTTCCCCGCTCGGCAAATCCGTTCGGGCGGGGAGAAAGTGACATGCACATTATTTACGGCCCCCGCCCCCGTCCCGCCCCGTATTCACGGCGGATTTGTGCGCTCAATATGGCGCACAAATCCGCCGTGAATAAGCCGTGTGAACACGGCCTTATATTGATCTTTATTCAGTAATAGTGTTGGAGTATTATTCAGTCACTATGTGGTGGTAATTTTGTGAGGCCGTAAGTTTCTGGCGCTTAATCTTTGGGTTCATTAGATCGATTAGCATTACATTCGGTAATGATTTTGGTCTTGGTATAGTACTGCGTGTGGGATTTGTTTGCTCTACCGTATATGGTGATATGCAGGGGCGTAACTAGAGAAGCCAGGGCCCCAAAGCAAACTTTAGGATTGAGCCCTCTACCCCTTCCCCCCACCTCCCTGACCACGAACATTTACCAGGACATGCTGTTAGATAATACAAGGGGTAAATACCTCACCCTACATATCACACCATCATTCTGCCTACACCAAACAAATCCCATCTATACCAAGAGCCAACATTACCCAGATAACACTACTACATATCGACCTGAATTATAACCGCCAAGAACATTGAACACAAATTGACTGAATAATTCCCCTACACTATTCCTGATCAGTACACAAGGGGGGGGGGGGGGGGGGGGGGGGGGGGGGGGAACGGGCTTCTAATAGTAACCCCGCATATGTATTGACCCATATGTAGACCAGTGTACACAGGCTCTGCAGACTGTATATAACCAAACCAATACCACTGACCATATAGTGGGTATATACCAGTGTACACAGGCTCTGCAGACTGTATATTACCACCACTACAGTGACCATGACATTAGTGGTACATATCAGCCAGATGAGTACCCGATCAGCCGCTACTACAGACTCTGGATATATTACACCCATATAGTGACCCATGATAATGTATATACCTAGTTGTAACACAGACTCTGCAATTATTTGATGAAGTGTAGTTACATCTTGTGACTCACAGGTAACGTCTCTCTGACGAGTTGTTGACTTTCCCTTTTGTCCGCCATTATGACATCTCCTGGCCACTTGTTCCTGGAGATTTAGACACAAATATCTTAGAATCCTGACTTTTCCAGCACCTCCCTCCCTGCCCTCCTGATTACCGCTTCTTTACCGCAGCCTGCATCTCACTCATGTTGGGGATGTATCTCAGTGGTAGAGCACATGCTGTGCATGTATGAGGCCCCGGGTTCAATCCCCGGCATCTCCAGGGTATCTGCTATATCACTGTATTTGATACATGTGGCCAAAACAACTTTAAAAATAACAAATCTCCATAAAAGTGAGGAATGTGCAGGAATGTCAGGTCTGGATGTGACACAAATACTGGATCCAAGCAACAGGCAGATACTTTATGATGTTTTCTAATTGGGCGGTTGGTTTCTCTATAAGTTCCTCTATGTACATTACTCTCTGTGACTTCCCTTCTGTGAGCTCTGATAGCAGCAGTGACAGGATTGCTTGAGGGTCCTTCTTTCAGACTGGCTTAGGCCTGAGAGGTGTCAGTATTATCAGCAGCACCCGATACGTGTGAAGAAACCCCCTCCCCAGTGCAAAAAAGATGAGCCCATTATCCTTTCATGTATTTCCCGAAAAACCATCTCCCTGGTTCCTACCTGCTGATTGGGCTACAATGTATTTACTATTTAACAATTTGTTTCATTTTGGACCATAAAAGTCTATATCTGGAGACATTTTTACTAATGTGTAAATACAAGCAGATAGGTGTGTATGAGAAAAGTGATATATTGTGTTCCATGAACCAGTGTCCCTGTTTGATCATCCATAAAGTCGGGTTGTCTGCATTCATCTGAATATAATCCAGTGACGGCTCTCACCACCAGATCCTGTGTATACGTTACTCTGGCGATCTCCGCGCCCACGTGTTTATGATCTCCTGGTGCTGGTTAATATATCGTCTATTATCGTCACTTTATATCAGCTCCCTCCATGGCACAGCAGAACAGCAGTTTTAGTATACAATCGAGAGATCAGCCTCATATTGTATGACTGGAGCCAAAGTGATAAAGCAAGAGTGGCCATGATGTGCACAACTGTGCCGACTGTGCCCCATATTATTATTATTAGTAGTAGTAGTAATATTATTTCTTTTAAAGCACCACTGATTCCAGGGCGCTGTACGTTTAACTCCTTAACGACCGCCCGCCGACTTTTGACGTCAGGCATTTCAGGTCGTTTTTAGATGTCGATGCAGACATTGGAGTTTGCGGTGCCCGGCGCCGCAGCAGCACTAATATCAGGGCTGTACTACACAGCCCTGATCCCAAAGCATCTCCTACGAGCACTGGGGAGTGGAGGAAACCTCCGCTTCCCGGTGCTTTAACCCTTTGATTGCCGCAGTTCGTCACCGCAGCGCAATCAAAGGCTCTATCGGTGGATTGTGTAACCACCCGTTGACACCGACAGACCACGCGGGCAAGGCTGCACACAGCCAGCCCTCGGGATCCTAGAGCTCACGCTCCCAACGTCTGTCTGTTCATTACAAGCCCAGTGACCAGGACAAGATCACGAGTGGTGCGCGCGCCCGAGATCAGCTGGCCTGAGCTCAGACACAACTGACACAAGATTATAATGGTATTTATCCATATATGAATCACCGCTAAAACATTATTAACGAAGTGTTTAAAAGATAAAATTAAAACATTGAAAACAGGTCCCCCTTCATGGGATTTAAAAAAAAAAAAAGTATAAAAAACTGAAAAATGTAAAAAAAACCATCATAAAATAAAACTAAATATTTAATAAAAATAATTTGCATATATTACACCCACAAAAAGAAACTACACATATTAGGTGTCCACACGACCGTAATAAACTGTAAAATTAATCTAATAAATTATTGTGTCAAGTGTGAATGCTGTAAAAAAAAATAAATAAATAAAAACCAAAAAATGTTTTTTTTTTAAAAAAAAAACTGCAATTATTTATAAGTGAACTAAAACTATTCCCCTATAAAGTACAACTTGTCTCGAATATAACAGGCCTCTTACAACTGCGTTCATTTGAAAAAATAAATATAATTAAACTACTGTATGAAACGCAAGGAGGGCCAAAACTAAAAAAACATTTCTGGTCATTAACTACTTTTCAGGCGTTCGGCTTAAGGAGTTAAAGGGAGGTTACATACATAACATAAGTCAAACAACTACAATGATAACAGTGAATGACAACTGCACGAAGGGAGAGAGGATCCTGCCCCGCGACGGGCTCACAATCTACAGTGGAGGAGCGGGAGAACAGTAGGTGAGGGGGCAAGACATTTGTGGGTAGCCACAGCTGGCTTGCTGGTTAGATTCGATAGGTCTTACTAAGTAGATATGGGCGCATCGATTCCTAACGAAGTGTGAATTCGTCTTAGTAGCAACATTTCAGCGAACAAACTTCGGTTCGTAACGAAATCGTGAAACTTTGGTTATTCCGCGGGAACGAAGTGTGCTTTTCCATTGATAAATTGGCTGCGAGCACGATGGCGGCTACATGGGGCCAAACACTCTGAGGAGGAAGAAGGGCATAGCCTGCAATGACATTTGCAAGATGAAAGCCAATCAGAGACCGGCGGGATTCTGTTTTTGTGACGTCATTCCGCACTATATAGACCGAGCGCCGCCGCTGGGAGCCACAACTCCTCTCACTGTACTGACTAGGAAGGTGCTGCTCTGCGGGTGATAGCGCTTTCTGAAGGATCTGATTTTTACACAGCCGATTTTGTGGGGTGTCTCAGCATGTCTCATAAGACTGTTCCTCTGAATTGTTTTCTATTTCTGATTCTTTTTGGGGTATATGGCTCTGAAATCCATTGTGCGTCCACTGCCAGCTCGCATACTACATTCAAATATCCCAAGTGGGATCTAAGGCCGAGTTCCTGTTGTATTCATTTAAATAGAACAGCGTTTTTTTAACAATACAAATACCACTTCATTTTTGGCTGCTCAATTCAAATTGCACCATTAACATCCAATGGGTTCACATTAAGCCGTTGTTTTGCTGGTGTTCTGACAAAAATAAAACCTTCCTAATTTCAACGCCAAAATATATATTTTATTTTTTGGTAGTTCCCTAATTCACAAGCAAAGGTTAATTACAATTTTAATCTCTTTGTTGTGTGCGTAGAAACATACGACCCGTAATACGCTTACCAAAGCTACTAGTTTGTGGTGCTCAATCTATTAGCCCAAATTTTACATCCAGGGTTAATTAAGCGTTGTTTTGCTGGTGTGCTGACAAAAAATAAACCGTCCTTTTTCAACAGCCAATATATATATTTTTCTTGGTAGCCTAATTCACAAGTGCAAAGGTTAATTACAATTTTATCTCATTGTTGTTGGCGTAGAAAATACGCCATTGCAACACACGCTCTCTAAAGACAACTGTATTTGCGTGCGTGGAGCTATCAATTCTTAATGCGCATACTTACACATCCAGGGGTTAATTAAGCGTTGATTTGCTGCGGTGCGGACATAAATAACACCGCTCACTTTTTTCAACACCGAAATATATACATTTTCACACACATATTCACCAAGCGAAGGTTAATTAAGTCCTGTTTCGTGCTTTTGACATTTCTCGTATAACAAAACACCACAGTCTTGTTAAAACTACACATACAAGTAAATTTTTCCTGGCCATTTGTGGAAGCGGCAATTTTATATCCAAGGGTTTACCAGCTTGTTACTGGGTTTCATTTGGAGTCAAAAAAGGGTGTTATTTATTCATATTCAGATAGCTTCAATCAAACGTGTCTGTACATTTTAGAAACAAGAACCAGTCAATGTCATGACAGAGAGTATGGCAGCTCTGCAACTGCGCAGTGGTCCGTGGCAACAAACATTTCTGAAACGGGCCCAGGCCGCATGTAAACACAGCAAGGGGACGCTACGCAGCATATGGGGACACTACACGTTGAGACTGCCACAACTGCCGCTGTCGATCGTCTAAAGCGGGCGCCGTTGCTGTCTCGTTCAGCAACCCAAGGGTTCTTCGAGATTGGTTGACTAGGTCATCCTCTTCCTCCCAGATGACATCTGACAACCCAGCCAAGGAGTCGGTGAACCTCAGACACAACACTAGTTGGCATGGCCCCGGGAGCGTGGTCGAGCGGCCCTGCATCTGTCCTCACCCGCCTCTGTCCCATCCAGTGCCCATCAGCCAGGGATCTACTATTGGTCTGGGCCAGCCGCCACTATATAGCGAGGATACAATTTGAGAGGGCAGTCCAGCAGCTACTTGGTCAGCGAAGAAATGGGGGGCCAATATCCCCCAAGCTGTCTTGGCAGTAGGCGGTGCAAAGTATAGATGTGGAGCAGATGGGCATGGGAAGGTCATGTGGTGAGAAGTCAGAGCCTCGGCTTACCAAGACCGGTGATGAGGGAACAGTAGTGTACGATGAAACACAATAGATGATTGATGAAGCCGAACCGCACTTGGGAAGCCGTGTGAGGCAAGTGCTTCATATCGTCAAGAAGAGGGCGGTTCAGCTTGCGCGTCAGGCAGCGTCGCAGCACAGCATGTGGGTTTTGTTGGGCCCGTGAGTCAGCAGGGTAGCATCAGTTTGATGTTCGGGAGCCAAGCGGCCCCGGGGGTATAAAACCCGCTCCAGGTCCAATACATAGCGGCACCAGGGTGGCTCAGCGAGGCAGCTGGCGCAAGTAGTCACTCAGAGCGGAAGGTTGGCGGTAAAATCAGCTTACTGGGTTGGGCATTCCTTCTGCTAAGACACCTAGGAGCCGAACATCGTAATGTAGAATCTGTGGGCATGAAAGTGTAGCGTGGCAGGGCGCTAACGTATGGCACAACGGCCCTTCGTCAACAACATGCAGCGTCACCTAACCGGTGGCCCTTGGAGAAACGGGCTCAGAGTAGGGTGTCCATCCTGCCGCTGCAAGCAGCAGCAGCGTCCAGTGGCACGCATTCCATTTCAGCCAGTCAAAGGCTCCACCACCTCTGCATAAGGCAACTGTTTCCTTCTTTGACATCCCTACGCAGTCCCCGGAGTCCAGATGCTCTGCTCCTCGCTACTATGGGCGCCAGCAGGTCGTTTCAGAGAGGCGATGTAAAGAGAAACAGTATGCGTCCAAACCATCCAAAGTGCAGCAGCTTGACTGCTCCTGTCTTCCAAGTTGTTGGTACTCAGTCCCTGACTCCCTTTCCAAATGGTGGACTCTGCACCATTTCAGAGAACTAATGGCTTGTGCCTAGCCGAGATGTAGAAGTTCCAAGCCGTAATTTCTTTTTCAAAAAAGGGCAGTACCAGCACTTCATAAATATGTTATAACAGAAAGTGGGTCAGTCCCATGAGCTTATCGTTGTTCCAAGTACACGGCAGCGACGGCAGCGCGGACGTCTGTAGCTGTAACTAACGGTCAGCTGCCAGTACATGACCTTTAACGGCCCACTGGGTGAATGTCTGTCCTGCCCAGGCCACATTCCAACAACTGGACAGTGAAGACAGCCGCTTTCTCCTCCCCGTTGTCAAACTGCGAGCTCCTCCGCGCCAATGGTCCGCCTCCTCCTCCTCCACCACCACCACCATCTCAGCTCCACAAGTACTACTGCTCCATTCATACCACATGTGTAGGGGCAAAAGCGTGTCACGCAGTTCATACACCTAGCTTGCCTCGGCGAACGAAGTCACACAGGGGAGGAACTGCTCCGCGTCATGGCAGCAAGAAATCGATGTGTGTCTTTCTCCGCGCCAACTGCTGCAAATCGGAACCAGGATGACGGACCAATGGGGATGGAACATGGTGTCCTGCGCTGCACAGAGATGGATGTCCATGCGCCCTGCATGGCGCACGTGTTTCAAGCTCTGGTTGTAAAAAGATTTCCTGAAGTCTTCCACGATCTCAGAACATTTCTGAAAATGGCCAGGAAACTGTGGCAATGCACTTTATCCCATTCGTCACAAAGCCCGAAACACCCCTCCTCGAGCTGCAGCGCAGAACGTCCATCCCCCAACACTCACTCTTGATATGCGATGTTTTTTCCACTAACCACAGCTGGAATACCAGCCTGCAACCATGTTGGACCGACTGTCACATTAACACGAGAAAGGCCGATTAAACGATTTTTTGATGATCCAGGGCAGCTCATAAGTACCTCCCCTGTGTAACTTTGATGTCAGCTAGTGGCAGGCTCATGCTGACACCCTGCCTTTTTGTATGAGCCATTCGAGGAGCCACGTTATTGTCAGTTCGCCTAGACTCTGGATAATAACGTCATTCCCACTCTTCATGTCCTGAAACAGAATGCTGAAAATCTGTCTGGGCAATGTGACTGGAGATGGTGGCCGACTACACATCTTCGTGGCCACATGAGTCCGGTGGGGACTGAAATGGAGGAGGAGGAGGAGGAGGGACATTGGAGCAGAAGCATTGTTCTGGGTTGAAATGAGTGGATTTTCTACCCAAGTGTGACAAGAGAGGAGGAGCAGTAGAGCAGATATGGGACGGAGGTGGATGGAGATGAGGAAGCACGCAGGCAGATGAATCACCCTAAGTCACCAGTGCAGTATATCAGTGAATATAGGCGGAGCAGGAGCCCCTCGGAGTCACTTGTGCAGATGGTCCCGCAGCATGCCTATATCTGCCTGCTAGTGACAGCCGAATATTTCAGCAATACCCAGGCCAGAGGGATGACTTCTTCTCATCCACCCTATTGGACTCGCTACCCCGTCCAAAATGGGAGCCTTGTTCCCAGCTAGTGAGGGGGAAGAGAAACGCAAATGCTGTAGGGAAATCCTGCAGAATCAGTTGGCCGCTGCCGCTGTGCGGCAGCGTCCCTCATCGGGACGGTCTGCCGGGGGGGTTCCGCGGCGCTCACGTACCACTGCCGCTGCTGGTGGGGGAAGGTGGGGGGGGGTAGGAGTCAGTACCACTCCATCAGCATCTAACCTAAGCTCTGAGTCACTAATGAGCATCTAACCTTCACCCGCCTATGAGGAGGGCATCACCAGCTACAGCAGCAGCCGAGCTCAATGGAGACCTCCCTGAAACCTAACGGTATGTCGGCCTACTTGGCACAGCACTCTGCCACCCCAGTCTAGAAGATACTCGCTGGAACTACATGCATCCCACAACTTATGCATGTGTGCGGCCCCAAACTTTCCTAAGTTGATGCAGCGGAAGAGAAGCGTCCTCCCGGCCAGTAGTTTGGCATCATAGCGGCTGTTCGAGTGGCGGCGGGGGCCATCGTTACCAACAAGCGAGAACCCGTTGTCCACGGGAAATGTTGAACGCTGACCTTTGGTCACGATGAACTCAAGCCGCGTCGGATCGGCCCAGCGATTTCCACACGACCAATCGCCTTAGAGCGTCAGTCTGGGTCAAACTAACCTGCCCTCAGCCACTATTCCTGATGCACTGCGCGACCCACACCCCTGATGCCACACATCTGCTGATAGTTTTCTCCAATCTGCTGCCTACCACCGTCTTTACCAGGGACACGCGTAATGCCACCCACCTCCAACACGGTCTGTCATTAGTGCCACTCTATGGATGCTCATAGTACAAGCTGCTTGCAGTTGGCTGCGTTGCCCCTTTGCGATGACATCCACACTGTGTCAGCTGTGCCAACTCTGCGCGCCTCGGTACTGTATTCCACCTGTTCCAGAATGTCATTGTGCCACTCCTCGTGACCTCATGCTGTTGCTCCTGGTCATCCACCTCTCCACTCTCTTTCCATTGTGCCCACACCCCAAGCACATTACAGCTCCATGCTGCTGCCATCGAGCGCCGTGAACCTTCCGCTCTCAGGTACATTGTGACCGCTCTGTGGCCTAATACTATTTATGCCAAGCCTGCAGAATGCCATTGTGCCACACTCTCTGACCTCATGCTGCTTGCCTGGACTCCTGTCGTGCCCTCCACACTTGTGTCACATGTGCGCTGCACTGTCTGACCTCATCGCTGCTGCAAGGCTGCTGCAGCCGTCCCTCCACCCTGTGGCCTACTCCTGTATTCTTTGCAGACCACCTCCTCAAGAATTTGTCATTGTGTCCACTGTCTGACCTCCATGCTGCTGATGTGGCCTGCTGCCCTGCCGTGCACACTCCACACTGTGTCATTGTGCCCACTGTCCCCGACCTTATGCTGCTGGCTGCTTTGAGACTCCTTGCCGTGCCCTCCACCACTGTGTCATTGTCACCACTCTTTGGCGCCTACCCTTTTTATTGCCACAGCTCCAGAATTGTGTCGCAACTTGTCCCACGGCCTACCTCATCTACACTGCGCCGACCGTGACCTCACACTGGGATCATTGTGCCTCTCCTGCGTTCGTGCGGAGCCTATGGTTTCAACTAGTTGCCACTTCCAGAATGTCATTTGTGCCACTGTCTGACCTCATGGGCTGCGTGGCATGCCTGGCCGTCACCCCCCCACACTCTGTTCACTAATGTTCCGACTGAGCTCTCAGTTTGTTTTTTTCCAGCGTTTGCTGCCATGACTTTATCTGGCCCTAACGTTCCTGCTGTTCATATTTCTTGCTCAGTTTTGCCCCATAATGCCCAGGGCATTTATAGTGAAGGCGATTTCATAAGAGCGGCGTCAGTCTTTGCGTGCCCATACTAAAAACACAACATTGTATGAAGGACCAAACCAAGCTCCTCTGCATATTTTACAGCATGGCACAACGTTCACAGCACCCTGCAGCTCAGTGCAGCCTGGAAATCGCCGCTTTTTTAACGCAAAACGAATTAAAATGCAAAATTATCAAATAAAACATCAAATACAAAAAAAAATAAAAACATTTTTTACATTCACGATTCGTGCCGCGAAGTACATTCGAACCGAAACGAATTTTTGCGGAAAATTCGGAGCGAACGTGACCGAATCGAATCTTTTGAGATGACTCATTCTCGCTCCATCTCTAATCCCCAAGATAGCAAATAGTCCAATACTAGCACATACTATAACGGTGCTGAGGAGTAATGGGTGTACTCCCTGGAGTCCGCATCATGTTTACTCCAGGGGATCGCACAAAGAGTTTGATTCCATCAGATATAAAATATCTCTGGTCACTGGAGGCCGGAGTATTCCGGGGTGTGGGTTCTATAATGCGATGTTTAAGTGTGGCATTAAGTCACCCCCTATTATGAGATTGTATCTCTTATCTGAAGAAGCATCGGTTAAAGGGTTGTCTCCTATAGTGATTCATCTCACCTCATCCCTGTTTCTCTTGGTGTAATTTTGTACAATTCTGGGCGTGTTTAACTCGCTTCTACTCGGCTGCAGTAGAAGCCAGGTTCTGCGTAGCTACAGCAACCAGTACCTGGCCCGACCTATCAGGATAGATTAAACATGGTCTGATAGCTATAGCGACCTGAGGAGCTGATGCAGCCATACAATAGGGGGAATAGTCTCAGAATAGGTAGGACCACTGATTAATGAACATATATTGCAAAGTGACTGCTTTTTCTGCAAGATCATTACATAAAAAGTCAATCCTTGTAGAGAGATAACCCCCTTTAAGGGATTGTAAAAACAAATTGGAGTTTTCTGAATCGGAGGCATAAACATTTAATAGGGTATAAGTTTTCGACATCATAGTGACTTTAGGAGAATAAATAGCCTCAACCTCTTCTTTCAGTTCCTCCTCTACCGTGTACATCTTAGACCTTTTCTTGAACATTATCCTACAACAACCTCTTGATTTGGAGGAGTAGTTTTAAGCGGCAAGTAACAATTATCTATATCTAGCCACTGGTGCTCTCAAGAATGAGTTGGGCAGCCCCCTCTTCCAGTGCATCTCTTGCAGTAAATTATAAGAATCCTATGGGTCTACGCGTCGAGGTTGTCTCTGCGTGCGATGAATAGAGTGCAGAATGTCTCATGAGAGCGATGCAGTACCTGTATACCGGATTTGTAGTTGTATTCCGGAGCGAGTTCAGCAGCCCTAAACCGTTCCCGCTATCACCAGCAGGGGGAGTCACAAGCGACATAAAGGGGTGGAGGTAGTGGTCTCCCCGGGGCCCCACTCCACATCCGCCAGTCTGAGTGCCACACAAAAAGTTGTGAGCAACAACAAAAACCACCATACACCATCAAACAGTACACCAACTTAGATATCGCATTAAACCAAGTATGAACATTTTTTTAACGAAATAAGCTCAGTTCAGTGTATGAATCTTTCCAGCCTTCGAACACCCAATCTAACAGATATGCCCCTTTCGTGTCCCTTTGTAGTCACTAAACCATTCCTCGTGTTACTCCTGATTTGGAAATGCCTTTTTGTCTCTGATATGGTCCTCAAAGATCAGTGTGCCTCCTTCCAATTGGACTCTCAATTTGGCCGGATATAATTAATCGCTGGAAGCCGTATCTCCTTCTCATGAAGTAATCCAAATGCGAAAAGTCAGTCTGCGTCTTTACGCGCAAGAAGTCTTGGAATCGGAACACATTCTTTGTCCCTCTTCAACCTCAGGCTTTTCTGTCTCCATACTGCCTCAGTATGTCGTTCCTTGTAGCCCAGTTTAGATACTGTAGCGTCACATTGTCTGGGAGACCATGCTGGCTCCATCTTGACCCCTTTGAGAGGTCCTAGCCTTTGATCCCCTCTCAATAGCATTGGCATCAAGGGTGGTCCCTTGTATGTCCAAGCACTGGGGATTGCGGTTGTGAGCGGTAATTATCAGAGAATCCCCCTTAAATTGGCCTTCTGGAATTTCCCCCCTACAAATCTCAAATTTTGAGTTCTCGGCGACTACGATTTTTCTAAATCGTCTATAGCGTTCCCCTCAGAGTCGCCTCTCAGTTCTCAATACAAAGTTTGGGCCAAGGGTTTCGCCGGTTTCTGAAGCGTCAAGACTTCACAGGTTGGTAACTCTGTTTTTTCTAATTTCTATTAGTTTTTTGGGAATTAGTATTAATCATGGAGAGGTCAGATAAAATGGAGTCTGTTGCAGGAACTATCACAGACCTTACTATCCAAGAGGGGCATCAGCATCCGTACCACCTTTTGGCTACAGATGTCGCCTTCAAGCTTTCCTGGCTCTAAAGATGCATGTCTAACGAGTGTGAGACGGGAGGAATGCGCTGTGGTCACCCACCCCGCTGTCCTGGAGAGTTTTTGGTATTCCGGGGTGGTGTGACATTGTTTACGTCACTAGTGTTGAGGCGATTTTTTACATCACAAAACTTGGAAACTCGTCAAGGTTTTTATGGTGATCGACTTCCAGAAATCAATCGCGATAATTAAGGTTAAAATCTCGTGTCATCATCTATTTAGATTATTTTCGCGCCTTTTCGGCGCTTCCTACCTCTCACCCCCACCTTGACGCCACTAATTCTGTAATTTGGCGCCAGCAAAATCAGATTACAGAAATAGAGCAGGGTGAGATGTGTGTGCGACGTCATACGGATGTGTATGGTTTCGATTTGCTGGAAAAATCACATCGACCTCCTTCGCGTTTACACATAACAGCGTTTCCTGTTTTCAGCCTCAGTGGTCCCTCTCAGCGTCTCATAGGATGAGGACCTGCGCTCTGCCCTGTGGCCAGAACCAGCTCAGCGCGAAATTAGTCTATTTCTGGCACAGAGAAACCTCCTGCTATCATAGCTGTGATCCTTCCAATTTAGTTATAGATTAGTGGATTTGAACATTTTATGTAGTTAGCTAGAGAATTTTAAAGCAAAAAACAAAAAAATAAAAATCTACCACTGTAAATTAAGTCACAACGGCGGTGCGCGGGGGGCCCCCGAGGGCGGAACACAGACAAGCTCTATCTTTTAAAGAAACACTGACATAAAGTTCACCAAGACTTAGTGTACAGAGCATTGACAGTGAGAATATCTTTATTATTAACATTTGCTATTGAAATATTCACTTCCTGGTGATATTGGCAGCCTCGAAACTTGATATTGCGATTAAAACATCATTCTAGTAACTGCAAGTCTTTTGTTAGGATGCAAAACTCCACTTTTATTATCAGTATACATTTCAGATAGGTGTGTCAATTTTAACCCAATTACGACCTGTGACTGTTGATATATCCACCTTGCAGTTAAATTACAAAATCAGCAATCTTGAGTCAGCACACCGGGTTGTTTGTGCCAAAAATACCGTGTATTATACGAAAACATAACAGTTACGTGTTTTTTGGACTTTTGCGCACCCAGCATTGTTCATGGCTGACGCAGCATCCACGTAAATACTTAAACGCAATTACTAAGTCCACCACGGTGAATTGAAAGGTGCAAAAAATACCGTGTATTATACGAAAAACATAACATACTCCTTTTCCGCACTTTTTTTTTTTTTTTTTTTTTTTAAACCATAAACTTTTTATTGGTCAGATATAAAGTAGTCACACACAGACATACAGTACCAAGTCATTGTAAGACCAAATTTCAACTTATTCTTATCCCCAAACACAACCAAGCCTCACCTCTCCAAATCCATCTCCAGATTCAGAAGCAGTAAATATCATTACAATCACACTCACAATGCAATATTAATAAACAGTCAGTTTCCCTGTCACAACTAAAAATTGTACCTGGCTGTCCGGACGGCCCTCACATCCAAACACCCCATCACTGCCATAGACACAGTCCCAGGAAGGCACATTATTTAATGCTGTCTGATGGTCAGACAGGTTTAATGGTCATACTGCGGTACAGACAGGTATAGTCAATGTCCAGTTTCAAACTAAAAATGGTGGTTGAAAGACTACCCTTTTTCCGCACTTTTTAAATGTGGGGGTCATAAGCAGGTTTCGGGGCTCAGTGAGCTTGCTTCCCTGACAGGGATATTCAAATGTCCATCAAGTAACTCTGATTGGTGTCAAATCATACTGCCTTCTGGCTTTTTATTACTTTGTGTGATGCAGGTACTAAGGGTCTCAGCTTGTTCTTGTACAAGACCGGGATAAGAAATGGTCTGTGACTTTTTTTCCTGTGACTTTTTATAACCTAAGTGTGTTGCCTAATATGTAGCAACGTATCCATTTGACTGATGTGGATGGTAAAATTTTCAGCTTCTCCTTGTTTGGGTCTAAATAATGAAGTGTTGTTGAGCTCTCTCCCTCCCATAGACTTTAATGTCATTCCGCGCATATCGATGCTCACTATCGAAAAATAAAACCTTATCGATAGCGGCCGACTATCGACTACTCGCTCGCTTCTCGATAGCCTCAAAACGCAATCGCTCAACACTAGTTGACACCTTCTGAATCGTTGGAGGAGAGACCCTCTTTTTTATTATTTTGCTTACATTTCTTCGCACGGTTAAGTAAAGCTGCTACTCTCTTACTTGCGTCTGGTTATTTTTATTCATTTATTTTTATTCAAAGCGCTCCACAAAATTGATTCCAGGCGCTGTTACATACGACAGGGGGTTTACATACATCCATAAGTCATACGAGTACAGTCGATAAGTAGCGGATACAATGACAATTGGCATGACAGAGGGAGAGAGGCACCCTACCCGCGAGGGCTTACTATCTACAAGGAGGGGGCAGACATGTTTTGTGGAGGAAGAGTGACAACAAGATTAGTGTAGTATATAAAGGCAAGCCTGACAGAAATGGGTTTTCAGGTTGCCTTTGAAGCTGTGAGAGTAGGGGAGAGTCTGAGGTGTTTCGCAGTGATTTCCAAGAGTGTGGGAGACAGCACTGAAGAAGTCTTGAGACGTGGGTGAGGAGCTGATAAGGGGAGATCAGAGAGAAGGATCCTGTGAGGAGTGGAGTGTGGCTGAGGGGAGATATTTGGAAATTAGCGCAGAGATGTATGGAGGGGAGCGGTCATGGAGAGCCTTGTAGGTCATGGGTTGGGAGGATGTTGTAACTTTGGGAGATAATTGGTTCTTCTAGTTTGTCTGTTACGGGACAGGTATTTGTCCATCACCATACTACTGACAAAACCCGGGAATCAAGGATATCTGCGTGATGTGCGGAGACAGACGAGTGGCACCCGTGGTCTCATTGTGCATAACTGGAGAGAAGACTTCGGTTGCACCGACTAAGGGAACTGTCGCGAGAGAACTAACTAGGGGACCCAGAGCAGTATTATATTGCAGCGCACATCAGCTGAAAATGTCCCTAGCCCTCAAAGATAGATAATGGTCCTCCTCAACTGACAAGGCAAATGAGATGTGCCCACACAATAAGTTTCTCTACAGTTGCACAAGTAGATAGTTGTACGTTGTAACATACAAGACAGACAAGTGAACGGTCAACAAAAAACCAAAGGCAAATAACAAAATACAAGAAACAAAAATGAGACAGAAATGTAAAGTTTATCTAGCAAAATGTCCGTCCAGCGGCTCTGCGTCTGGCACCAAGACAATTTAATCTAGATACTGTTTTTTCCCCCGATTCAGAATTCCCAGACCGAATACCGCGGCACTCTCCTATTGTCACAAATAGTGTACTTTGCGTGGATGTTGAAAGTAGTCTGTAGCATCTTTGGTTGTGGGTTCTCTAAAGGGGTATGTTTCGCTACTATCTTGGGTTTTTCATTAAAAGATCTTTAAAAAACAAGCAGACTTTGCATCATATGTTCATTATATCATGTCCTACCTGACATTTTGAGAATTATCCGTAGTAGTAGTAGTAGCATCAGCTCCTGAAATCCCTATAAAGCAGCATGACCTGTTTGATCTTTATCTCACTTGGCTGCCAGTGTTTGGTGACCTCTCACTTCTCAATCAGGTCCTAAGCAAAGAGCCCCTCCTGCATAGTATGAGGCCACTTGTGATGCTTCTGTAGGGGAGGGAGGAGAGGGCTCGCTTCCCTGTTCTCTGTGTATCTTCTACTGGATTAACCAGTAGGGGGAACCCTGTGTTGGCCTGCTCCCTTCCCTGTACTCTACACCAGATTGAGGAGAGCAGACAGGTGAGGCGAGCTGTAGGTCAGTAACGATGTGAAAGCAGCAGTTGACACATGTGTTACATATATCATGCATGTGTCTGTGGAGCTCTGACTATAACTAATCAGAACAGATCAGGGAGCATGTGAACGGTTCATATCCCTCCCCTCCTCTGCAGTATTAGTGACACATGGTGAATTAAAGTAACACACTTCACAGCTGCCCTGTGTTCTAGCTTCTGACAGGGCTTTGTTTGTGTGTTACTTGAGTGGAGATTTGTTTAATGCTAACAGGGGTATATGGAACACTTACATCCCCCCTGCTCTGCCTATTAGCATAACACAGCTTCACAGATACCCTCTCCACAATTTTTCATGAGGTCAGTGCCCTCTCCGTGTCTCCTAGACCTGTGGCGCTGCGACAAAGTCGCGCTGACTCTAGCAGTGAGCACGCCTGCAACCAGACTTTTAGGCAGGCACACACCGGGTTAACTCTGGCGAGCAAAACCCCCTCCGCCCTCCTCCTGCTTGTATAGAAGGAGGAGCTGTCTGTGTGCTAAGGGAGGGAGGAATGAGGGAGCAGAAGAGCAGACGAGCGCCCCTGACAAATAAAACAATTTCCTTGTGTCTGCCAGACACTTTGAAAGTAGGCTGAAAGCTTGTAATGATACAACTCCTTTAAGTTCCAGACAATTAAGAGTGGTGTTCTGTCTCCCTCCTGTGGCCAAAAACAGTATGTGCCAGTCACTAGCAATAATGTAGGGATATTGCTGTTATATCAGGGTAATATACATCACTCTTATATCCAGCATGGAATTTAGGTTTTTATGATGCTTCGTTTTATTCATACAGTGTCAGAATAATTCTATTCGATCTTGGTCTTTCCAATAGTTCAACTCATGCACCTTTGACCACTAAGTGCTGTCCTGTACAACTAGCGTTGCACCATGGGCTGTGCTATGCAATTGTCTGGCTGCTTGGTTTTAAGATGGCTTCCGTTCCCGCCAAAATCAGTGAAGAAGAGGTGACGGGGGACTGAGTCCTTCCGGATAAAACTGGCAGTCGCACTCAAAGCGAAGATTACCTGGTGTATATATGTATACTTTATATGAGGACTCCTCTTTAGAAGGACAGCCATGGTGACCGTAAGGGATATCTTCATAGACCCTTATCGTTGTATTATGCGAGGCCGAGTTCACTTTACCTGTCCGCGGATCGATAGCAAGAGCAGCGGGTGTGTGAAGTGAGCGCTCTCCCGCCCCCCCCGCTGGGAGATGGCACCCGGCGTGGTACAGCTGAATCTGTCTCCCTGCGGCTATCTAAAGTCGTTATCTCTGTCCCACCTGGTGGTAACAAGCGGCTGGCAAGCGCTGTGTCATCCATCCGCTACCCCCTCGTCATCGCGCGTCGATGACCTACCGCTCTATTCCGCATCGTTCGCATCGGACCTCCATGCAGTGCGGAATGGAATCGACAGTACCCTGTAAACCCTGTCTCTTTGTTGTCTAGCGCTAAAGAAGTCGGGCAGCGTCTCCAGTCCAGGCACTGCACCTGTTGCAGCTGGCCGTGCGGCGGCAAGTCAATCACTTACGGCACCCCTGAGAATCGGGCGCTCGCGGGTATGTAACAGTCTTCCCGCGATCCTCGCTGGCCGTCTGAGCTGCAATGGGTCTTCTGGGAGCCGCGGCGACTCCAAGCCGGCGTGGCTGCCCGGAGCTCCATCGCTGCACCCGCGCCGCTCCGCCACGCCGATGAAGCTGCCAGGCCGATGGAGCCTGCGGTCGTCCTCCTCTCCACTTCAGCTGCAGGTAGGAGACTAATCATCCATACGCCCTTGCCCTCCGTCATTACTCTGGGAGAGCGCGAGATGAACGTTGCGAACGGTAATGAGCTGTGACGCGGCAGCAGATATGAGAGATACAGTCTGCTGAGTCAGGGCATCGTCCCGCTTCACTCTGGCGTCTGTACTAGTATCAGGCTGCGTCTGACGGGCCCATCGTGCTTGCCGCGTCCAGCGACCGGGATTTTGGAGCCTATGTGCTCCTCGGCCTCCGGGGGAAATGTAAGTGGAATTCTCCGTCCCCTTCTTACGTTCTGTGGAAGCCCCCTACCCCCCCCACCCCCGTGATATTTATCTTTTTTTAATTTTAATCTCAGAGCTCTTAGTGCAGGATCTGGAGAGACGGACAGCTCCTCTAAAAACGTCGGCCACCATACCTCGGTGAACCCCTCACCGGAAGTCCGGGTCCTAGTTCTTAGATGGCCGTCATTTATGGGGGTATCTAAACATGCAGGTCCCCAATCAGCCACTTCAGAACTGGAAGTAGGGCTCCGCATAAAACAACATGTCTACATATTAGTCAAACTTCTTCTTGAGAAAATGTGAGAAAAACTTACTACTACAAGTTTCTAGCCCTCTATGTCATAAAAAAAACAAAGACTCACGAAGTGGAAGCGAGCTCCTCCTTCATCATGGAGAGCACCGAACGAACGGCATGTAGATTTATTGTTTTCCCTTTTCGCCCTCTACTTAGCATCTCGCAATATCACAAATGCACTCATATGGGAAAGGGGCCTGAAAGCCTACAGCCGTCCTCTGTTGGTTGTAACAAATCCTCAATTCTTGCTTTTGACCACCGGAGTCTTGAGAAAGCAAAAAGGACAGAGGGCGCTGTGGGCTTCTCAGCCCCTTTCCCATAATGCCTTGTGATATAAAAAAAAGACGATTTAAAAAATGATGCCAACCTATAGTGGACATATGGTAGATGCTAGTTATAAACTATTTTGTGGTGAATATTATCTGTCTTACACACAGAAATTTTGATACTTTCAAAATCACAAATTTTTCCAAATTTTCGTGAGATTTTGATATTTTTCACAAACAAACAAGGATTGTATGGATAAAAATTTCTTACTAACTTAAAGCACAATGTGTCACGAGAAAACAATCTCAGAATCACATGGATAAGTAAAAGTGTCAAAAAGTTACTCTCACATAAAGTGACACATGACAGATTTCAAAATAGGGCTGTGTCAGGAAGGCCAAAACTGGCTGGGTCCTTAAGGGGTTAAAGGACTGCTATTGTTTGAGCTAATCCCTAGAGTACTCTGCAGTAACATTATTTATTTGCACGGTATGAAAGTGCTGCTTATGTGTACTGTATGGTGGCATTACATACCATATGTGTATAGTGTGACTGCATTATATATGGCTATGTATTTGTATAGTATGAATGTATTATGTAGGTGTACTGTATGGGGGCATTATTTGTATGGTATGAATGTATTACGTAGGTGTACTGTATGGGGGCATTATTTGTATGGCTTGAATGTATTACGTAGGTGTACTGTATGGGGGCATTATTTGTATAGTATGAATGTATTACGTAGGTGTACTGTATGGGAGCATTATTTGTATAGTATGAATGTATTATGTAGGTGTACTGTATGGGGGCATTATTTGTATGGTTTGAATGTATTACGTAGGTGTACTGTATGGGGGCATTATTTGTATAGTATAAATTTATATACATGTACTGTATGGTGTCATTATTTCTATAGTATGAATGTATTACGTAGGTGTACTGTATGGGGGCATTATTTCTATAGGATGAATGTAGTTACATGTACTGTATGGGGGCATTATTTGTATAGTATGACTGTATTATGTAGGTGTACTGTATGGGGGCATTATTTGTATGGTTTGAATGTATTACGTAGGTGTACTGTATGGGGGCATTATTTGTATAGTATAAATTTATATACATGTACTGTATGGTGTCATTATTTCTATAGTATGAATGTAGTTACATGTACTGTATGGTGGCATTATTTGTATAGCATGAGTGTATTATGTAGGTGTACTGTATGGTGGTATTATTTGTATAGTATGAATGTAGTTAAATGTACTGTATGGTGGCACTATTTGTATAGTATGAATGTAGTTACATGTACTGTATGGGGCATTATTTGTATAGTATGAATGTAGTTACATATACTGTATGGGGCATTATTTGTATAGTATGAATGTAGTTACATGTACTGTATGGGGGCATTATTTGTATAGTATGAATGTATTTACATGTACTGTATGGGGGCATTATTTGTATAGTATGAATGTATTTACATGTACTGTTATGGTGGTATTTGTATGGTATGATGTAGTTACTGTATAATGGTGGCATTTTTGTATAGCAGAGTGTATTATGTAGGTTTTTATGTTGGTGGTATTTATTTGTATAGTATGAATGTAGTTAAATTAC